>CAJNIZ010037557.1:69753-93486 GCA_905231905.1 Symbiodinium pilosum
CACCATGGCGGGGGGGGGGGGGCTGAGGCGTGTTTGCAAGGCAAAGTAGAGCTTTAAAGGGATCTGAACGCCCTGAGGCTGGATGCCTCGGCGAATAACACCGGTACAGAGCATGCAGTTTCTCTCGGGGATGTGAGGGTGAGAAGGTTGTTTTGGAGATCGTTATGCAAAATCTAATGGAAACACCAGGACTGTATGACTGGGCGGTTTTCGTATGTGGAGTTTCCTTCAATGTTGGTTTCGGGGAGCTGGTAAGACGCATATTTAAGCCACTGCAAAACTGAACCTCCACTTCCCAACTCCCACCTCAAAACCTCAAACCCTTAACTTCCACTAATAGGTGGTCCTCCGTGTAGATCCCGATGAACTATAATCCTTCCTATGAGGACCCAACATTTTTGCAAAGCCCAAGTCCAAAAATCTGCACAGAGCTTGTAACCCAAATTACTGGCCTTTGGTTAGCTAGGAATGAAGGAATGGATCCTTATAGTAGTCCCCATATGACCCATTATTGTAGTTTCCATTTCCTTTTCCGTTCCTTCATTCCTGGCTAGCCGAAGGCCAGATTATGAACATCTAACGTGGTGCTGGAAACCTGCAAACCACGGACTCCAGAGCTTTGGATTCAGAAACCTCCACTTAGGGGTATATCAGGGGTATAGGCATAAAGGAGGTATATCAAAGGTATAGGCTTAAAGTCACATAGAGGTACATCAGGGGTATAGACGTTATAGGGATGAAGTTTTAAAGGGCTCAGGATTTAGGCACTTGGGATCGACATGGACTTCTTGCGTGCAGCGTGCAGGATTCAATCCTCCTGGATGTTGGCAGGCGCGGATCTTAGATGAACGAAGATAGCCCTTTAATGCAAAGACTTGAAATTCCCTCCAAATTTTTCTGACCCAGCTTTCAGAGACTCTTGCAGTGCAGGTATCCT
The DNA here is from genome assembly GCA_905231905.1 of Symbiodinium pilosum. Classification (NCBI taxonomy): domain Eukaryota; class Dinophyceae; order Suessiales; family Symbiodiniaceae; genus Symbiodinium; species Symbiodinium pilosum. The sequence goes on from CAJNIZ010037557.1 coordinate 70,691, forward strand.
GGGAGCTTTGCGGTATTTCAACTAGGGTTTAGGGTCTAGGGCCTAGGTTTGGACAGAAGTTGCATGTCCTTAGGTAGGGGCTGGGCTTCAAGCTTCTAAGGTCCCTATAAGGGCTCCCTAAGTCCCGAATCTACAGCAAACCCTAAACCCGAAAAGGCGTGAGTAGGCCTCGACCCCAACTCCAAGCCCTTTGCCATTCTCTGTAGTCTCCTTAGGATTTATTTTTCATATCTATTGGAGAGTATTTCCCAAAGGAATGATTAAAGATACCATGTCTACCATAGGTCTATAGTCCCCCTTAAGTAGCTAGACTATGGGGTATATGGGGACCTTATTATAATATACCAAAAGCCATATTCTATCTACTTAAGGGGACTATAGGTCTAGGGGAATACTTAGGAGGACCCCCCGCCCTGCAATAGTGGAATACTAGGGATATAAAAGGACCCTAATATGGTCCCTATTATCCCCTATAGTCACTATTACAGGGTGGGGGGTCCTCCTAAGGGATTACAGTTCTTGGCACAGGCTTGAATGGGGTCTGGCGGCAGATCACGAGCGGATTCTCGAAGGCTGGCTGCTGGAACACTTGCTTGCAGGGTTAGAGGGACTTAGTAAGCATACTCATAAGTAATAGCTCTTACAAGCCATACATATATATATATAAATATGCGCACACTTATAACTCCCAGATATGCCCATTCTTGCCTTACTTTCTATCTCTCCCCTGACCCTCCAAGCATTGTTTGGATATTATTTGAGAGCCAGGCCCAGGCAGCAGCAACAACCTACTGTCTAAGGTTGGAAGTATGAGCCCCTAATCTGGATCAATGTCAGGGATCCTTTCCATTGGTTTAGGGTTTAGGGTTTAGGGGGGATTCCTTCTACTTATGTACAAAGGATCCTTTTTTCAAGCCAGACTGAACCTTTTTTCTTCCTAAGGTAGTGTGGGCTAGGTAATGTAGGCTCCTACCTGTTTCCTGGGTCCTAACTATGGGCCCTTCAACTTTGTTTGTAAGTGTTTGTTTATAGGGTATATAATATGTATACAAAGATTAAACAAGACAATGGCTGGGACTTTATCACAGCTCTAGATCACCTTGTGATTTTTGCGATTCCTCTATTTCATGTCAAGGGAGCCAAACTTAAATTTGTAGTGGGGGACGAAAGAGCCGTAAAGCTGCAATGTCCACAGGCACTGGCTTTCCTTGCTCTTGTTCCAGGGACACGGCTGTGTGTCCAGCCTCAAGAAGGGTGCGTGCAGATTCATCCGAAACCTGCATTAGATTCCTCATATCTTCCCCTTATAAACCCTATAATCATCCCTGCATAATTCAGCGCGACAATTACCCGCATGTTATTCTGGCGGACGTACTGTTCCGATCCCTTTGGCAATATGATCGTCGTCCTGGTTTGTCGTATTCGTGCGAGTGACAGTGCGCGCACTGATCCTGCTCATCGTGTTTTTTTTGTGGCAGTCAGAGTTCGGGTGCCTTTTTGCCCCTGCCTTGGGGGCCTACATTGGCACATCAGCAGAATCAGCGATGCTTCTTGGCGGGGTAAGCATTCTTAAGCAGAAGGCATCGCCTTGTGTGCAACTGTTTGTTGTTGTACTCCACAGTTGCAGGTTATCCGCAGGGCTTCGACCTCGTTGTCGGCAGCGACATCATCTTGTCGTCCTTCGATCTGGACCTGCACGGTTGTAGTGGTCGGGGTAGCAGCATCCTGTTGGTGGCGGTTGCGGAGGCGGTGACAACCCTGGTCAAGAATGGGCGGAAAGTTTTGGGTAGAGCACTCATACGAGTCCAGTAATGTCTAGGTCGTGTGCTCAGCAAGTCATATATCTGGAATTAAGCCGTGGTCAACTTGCCAGTCTTCGTTGTGTGGTAGTTCGGAGCGCCTTGTAGGTTTTGGCCTGAACCTTAAGTGCCCTGAGTCCTTGACCTTAAGTCCTTAATCCCCAATTCTCAGCCGTAAGGCTTGAACCCTCAATTTTTATCTAGTACCCTAAACCCCTAAATCCTAAACCCTAAACCTTAAACCCTAAACCCCTAAACAGCATGTAGCTGGTGAGCCCTGCGTGACGTGCAGGACAAGCTTTTCGAGAGCTGCAGAGCCCTGCTGTCTCGAACGAAGGACTCCAGGTCCAAGGGTGTTTGTGGCGGTTTAGGGTTTAGGGCTTCGAACCTATCACAATGAGAGTATTAAGTATCAGGCTTGGTGGGTCTTTAATAACCGGGGGGATGGTGATTGCAAATCAGGGGTTCTTGTTGATAGTAGCAATGGCCATGGTAATCGTCGTCATGCTCAACAACAGCAGTACGGCACCTGTCGTGCAGGTCTTCAAAGCAGCCTTACACATTTGAAATTCTTCAAGCAATCCCCACAGAATGCTTACAAGGAAAATCCCTGTCAAATCCCTATGTATAGCTAGGATTTCTAGATGAATTCCCATATGGTGCAGCAAGGCCGGCATCAAGAACAACCAACTCTACAGCCGAAGCCGTCAGTCGTAGATGAGTTCCTCGAACTCGCCAACCTTGAATCCAAAGCTAGGTTGGGAAAGACCCAACTTATAACCAGGGTAGCATCCTATGCGGTTATACTTACTCTTATACATCACAGTAGTATGCCTACCTAGGTTCAAGCACAGAACCTCCAAGTCTCTTTTTTCTGCTGGCTTACGGCCCCGTGGAAACAAATGCAGAAGTTGAATGCCCGGTGGAATTTTCCTTTGTAAGTTTTATATGAGCCATAGTCTAAACTCCTTAAAGGGGGTTATATAGGGGATTATATATGGGACTACTATAGGGGTCATTAAGGGGCATACTAGGAGTTTAGACTATGGCTCATATAGCTGTGGTGTGATATACTGCGAAGCCTCATGCCTTCATCTCTAGTCTCTACACCTTAAGCTGTAAACCACAAGTGGGACTTTATCAAACCTCTGGACACACTATATACGCCTAACCTATGGTTTTTGTGCAACACCCATGATTCTGAAATGTGTAAGTCTGTTGATCAAATCCTGTCCGTGAATCCAAAATCATACTTCCCATTATAAACTATCTCACTGGTGCTTACGAGGGAATAAGGGAATATAGTTTTCTTTATAACCCCTATAGAACATATATCCCTTATTCCGGCCTCACCCCCAGTAAGCTATAAACTCTAAGCCCTTTGATTGAAGGCTTCTGCTGGCCTTTGAATTTCGAGAAGACTGGGAGTCCATTGGGAACTTCATCGGATGGGCGGAGGAGGCTGGTGTTGGGTGTGGAAGTATCTTTTAGGTTCCTAAACCTTAATGCCCAAAGGGTCAAAGGTTTGGAAAGCCGAGCCCGAGGGTCCCCCCTGTGCCAACAGGACGAATCCAGCAAGTGGCATTTCAGAAGGTTTTCTTTCAGATGGATCATGAAGAGCCTTTGATTTGAGCATCCTCCATACTAACATGGAAGCCGTCCTTGTATTCATATGGCTCTTTTGGGGTTCCATGTTGGGGGGGAAAATTTTGCTGACGATAGACCTTTTTCAGCTGGCAAAAGTTTATCTTATTTGGTGGCATTACGCCACAGATATTCTTAGGGATCACATGGCTGGGCATATTGGGAGCATCGCTGGTATTTCGCGATTTTGAGGGTTCAGGGTATCCATGTTCCCGGTAGACCAAGTGTCACTGCACTTTGGGGAGTCGAAGTCGTGCAAGATTTCCTCACTCAACCTGACCCTAAACCCTAAACCCTAAACCCTAAACCCTAAACCCTAAACCCTAAACCCTAAACCCCGAACCCTAAACCTGGTATACGGGTTAGTTGTCGCTGATCCTGCCTTGATGAGGATTGTGACTCTTCCGCGTTTGCCTTTCTACTCTTGCTTACTGATGGTTGGCAGGGAATCCCTGTATAATCCATACATATACTAAATTCCCTTGTTCCCTAGGAACCCCCAGTAAGCTTGTGAGTTATGCAGATGTGGTGGTTATCGTAAATATGAACTCTTCGCCGTGTCCTCGCTGCTTGTTGGATGTGAAAAGATCCGGAACAGGTTAGGTGGACCCCACTCAGTTTTCGTGACTATAAGGGACAGTGAGAAACATATTGGTGTCTTCTTATATTCCTATAAGACCACTATTACAATGTGGAGGATCCTACTGTGGGACGGGAGCTTCACAGGAAGAGCTTGAGTCTAAAACCCTGCTGAAGCCGAAACCCTGAGCCCCTGAAGAGTTGTTGTTCTGGCTTATCCCCCTAAATTGGGTTGCGGGAAGGAATCTAAAAGCTACGATAATAAGGAGACCCTTTTATTTACTATATACCCAGAATATGGTAACTTAAGCCCTAAACCCTACGTACCCATATTATGGTAACTTAACCGTATAACCCACCTGACAGGGACCTATGTTACCCTTAGAAGCCCCTTAAAGGGTACCAAGATCGGAACGCCTGGGCTTGGGGGTGCTTGAGGCTGGCATGGAAGTGCATCATGAAGAGCTTGGAGGCACTCTACCGGGGAGGATTTCTCCCCTAATCCCCTAAACCCTAAGTAAGGGGCCCTTAGGGATCTTGAGGAAGATGAAGGGATTATCGGGGTTCAGGATGCAAGAGGGCAATTTTGAGAGACTCCCATCTCATTAAGGTTGTAGCCGTGAAGCAGGATGGCGTTTGCTGTTACATTGGGGTTTGGGGTGTAGGGCTTTGGGTTTAGGATTTTTAGGGTTCAGGGTTTAGGGCTTAGGGTTCGGGAATGAGGTTGTGCTGAGCCCAAAGCCCTACACCTCTCCAACCCCCTACGGCTCGGCCAGATCCTGACGACGAGATCTACCTCTACACGTTCCGCTGGACAGACTAATGCATCGTCTGCAAAGATTCCTCCATTGAGGCGTCCGGAAAGGAAGTGCACAAATATCCAAGTTTCGTTTGAGCATGGGGGTGCGAACCTTAGCTTGAACTATGCATACATGTGATTTGGACGATGTACCCACTCAATCTTAATCCTTTACCCCCTAAACCTCAGATCCTTGAACCCCTTCATGGCCACTTCAGCCACTGGAGTAGCCATGGTTGCTGCACGAAGCCCTAAGACTGTTCCTGGTAATCCCAAAGGCAACCCATCACAATTCTTCAAATGCCGCTGGCCTTTCTTGATTGAACGCTTAGAGGTTGATGGGATTTCGTGGGCCCTTCTAACTGGGGCCGACAGCCCACCCCGTACTTGAGATAACCTTTACGAAGGTGGCTTACTTAAAGCTTAAACGCTTAAACCCCAAATCCTGAACCGTAAACCCTAAACTCTACGCCTGAAGCTCTAAACTATAAACCCTAAACCTTACACTCTAAACCCTAAACTCCAAACCCTAATCCCTAACTGTAAACCCTAAACCCATCAACTTCCAAGCGACCAGAAGGCCTGGCGGAGTTACGGGCAGATGTCTGCGGATGGCGAAGGAAGTGTGGTGGGCCTTTGATTCCAGGAGGATCTGACTGCAGTTTGGGATTAGGGCGTAGGGTTTAGGGTTTCGGGTTTAGGATTTAGGGTTTAGGATCTAGGGTTGAAGGTTGAGGGTTCATCGTTTAGGAATTTGGGGATTTAGGGTTCAAGGTTCAGGGCTTAAGGGTTTAGGACCATTCCCGACTCCAAAGCCAAGTTTTCAAATTTTTCAAGACCCTACACCCCAAGCACCATACCCTAATGACCATAATCTTGAGCCCCTGCTTTTGATGGAGATCTTCCACCGCCTTCTTGCGAGGACCCGCCGGCGAGGAATCCGCCTGCTTGCCGTAGCTCCGGCAGCCATGTGTAGGCAAGCGACCTTCGCTGTTTCACTTACCTCACCCGTTGCCAGTACGGAATGAAGGAATGGACAAGAGGATGGGAACCACTATTGGGGGGTTTAGGGTTTAGGGTTTTGGATCATAAGAAAAAGAGCGGTAATCCATTCCTTCATGTCCTGCTCGCAGCCATTCAGCTGGCCAGGGTTCCTCTTTTCGGAAAAAGAACCGGCGATGCAGTGATTCTATGAGAGCTAATCCTCTCGACAGGCAGTAGCCAAAAAACTAGACCCTACATCTCCTCAATTTCGTCAATATTTCTCAAAAGCCCAAGATAAAGCCAGTTGATATCCCATGGTTCCTTATACTTACTTTCATTCATACCACTAACTTTTCGTAATGTACCTGCTGAGGGTTTGTGCAGCAGCGCTGCTTCGAAGAGCTGTTCTTCCCACCCACAACGAACGCGGGAAACTCCAACCTAAATCCTGTGTCAGTCGCGATGCCAGTGGCAAACCTTTCAGCACTTCCCGAGCCCTAAACCCTAAACCCAAAGCAGTTCCCAAGGTTCAGGCCTGGTTTGAGGACCTCCTGGCGGGCTCTGTGAAATCCATCTCCTTTGAGAAAGCCAATGAGGATGGAGAGGCGGCTGTGGGGGCTGGGCTTTTTTGTTTTTTTTTCTTTTTTGTCTCTTGTCGCTGTGGGGTTTATGACATGTGGGGGTTGGGATTTAGGGGTTTGGGGTTCAGGTAAGGGTTGGGGAATGAGGGTGTAGTCTCGAGGTTTAGGGTTCCACGGTTAGAGTCATCAAGAAAGCCGATGGGGATGGAGAGGCAGATGCTAGTGTGTAGGTGGCAAACTGTTCTGGTTGAGGGGTCAGGTTGTAGCTCATAGGTGGCGTTGTGTGGGTTTTATGTTGCCTTGAAGTAGCCTGAAGTGTAACATCCTGAAGGCCAACACCTCAACCGCTTGAACAGTTAGCCGGGCACACTCCAAACTGAACTACCGAAATCATTACCCGCGGTGCTCACAGAAAACCGTGCTGCTCAGCTGAAACGAGTGTACCCGTTTGAGACATGAAAAAGAAAGCCCAGAAGACGTTGTTTGCTGTCGCTTATCCTCTATCTAAAGCCTCAAAGCCTTGACCACAGGACTACGAGCCCACAGGAATCAGCGCTGGTGTCGGAGTAGAGGACCGCTGGGTTTTCTAATCGATGAACTCAATGGGCTTGTCGGCAGTTGGCCATGGATAGAATGCAAGAATAGATATGGTCGCAAGTATCAAGGCTTCGGATATGGGAGTTTCTCAAAGTTCGCCTTAGACAATTGCTTATCATTCATAGCGACACCCAGAATTCCTTTGTACTCCTCATACATTCAATGGGTCTTCGAGGAGCCCCCAATGTTGAGAAACTTCATATGCATGCCTGCATCGTGCTGAAGTGGTCCCTTGATGTTCAGCGTGAAATCCTCAGCTTCCTCAGGAGAAGTTGGAGAGCTTACCCGGTCCCTGCATTATGCTTCTTTGTTGTGTTTTTTGTTGCTTATTGCTCAGGATTGGCTCTAGGGTTTGCGAGGTCCTCCCTTTCTCAACCCTAGCCTCCCAATCCCAAAATTAGAGCCCAAAGTCCCAAACCCCTTTGCAGTCCCCAACAGCCCCCTGCCACAAGCGAGGATGACTTCAAGTGCCCGAACTTTCTGGTCAGCACAGGCAGATAGTGCAGAATGAGGCTTTAGGGTTTATGTAGTGTTCGGGTTTCGAGGGGTGCAGGGTTGTAAGATTTCGGGTCTTGAAACAGATTTTCCCTCCTCCAGACTCACATGAACCCTACTTAGGCCTTTCCTCAAAGGACTATAGTTCTAGTAGAGCCGTTTTTTGGGTGCCATGTTCGTTCGGCAAAGGATACCAAGTCCGGGGTAGCTTTGGCTGGTATCCCGTCCCCCACATGCCAGATGCAATTTTTGGGTTAGGTAAGGACAAAGCCAGGATGGGATAGGTCTCAGTGCACCCTAACCGGCCCCCTTTTGTGGACTGGAGAAATAAGTCTCGGCTAGTGTTGAGAGTCAAGGGATCAACTGTCCAGGGTTAGAGGCCACTGGTGTTCGTTACCTGTTTGAGGGAACCCTAAAACCTAAACCGCGCATGTTAGGCAACGGACTTGATCTGAATCCTGGTGGGCTAGTATGAATCCTTTTGAAAGGGTGTCTATGCAGATTGCCTCCTAGCGTGATACAAGCGCGTACCAGAGCAGCCACTTTTGCCTGGAGTGTCCATCAGTTTGGAGATCAGGGTGCCCTAAACCCTAAACCTAAACCGTAGAAGCCCGTGTCTCAGAAGCTTAAGCTGCTCCAAACTCAGAGTGGTCATTTGCGAAATGCAAGAATGGGGATTCTATTCCAGAGTCTTCATCTCAAAAACCCATAGCCCCGCGCCTCTGTGTATGTATATAGAGATTTATACATACATTGCCAGACCGCAACACATCATGCTACATACATGATGCCCATTATGTGTTCTATGCGTAGGTGTACATCCGTACAAGCATGTTGCATACACATGTTTTGTAGTACGCTCAAATGTTCTGCTGTATGTTATATAGTACATCTCACAGATTGCATGTCACACATTTTGCATTTTTAAATTGCAGTGTACTCTTATGTATATACATATATATATATATGTACATACATACATACATACATACATACATACATACCCACAAGAACAATTCAACTGTTACACACGGTCATGCGACAACATTCTCACTATCATTGTCATTTTTTATGCTGATTACTATTTCTTGCAGATCATATACATATCTTTCTGCATACATCCCGTGAGGTTCGGCGCTGGTCGTCTTAGTTGAGTCGAAGTTGTTCTACGAGCTCTCTCCGGACGGGGTTTAGGGTAGGGTAATATAGGGGTCATGCATGGGCATATGGGTTCAGGGTTTAGGTCTTAGGGTTCTACGGTCAACTTTGCCCTGAATGCTGAATGCTCTGGCCGTATGCTAGACACGGAGGAGCAGGAGAAACATCAGGCGTTTGTTCAGAAGGCAAATCTCAGGGATGTTGCCTCCTCAGGTCCCCTCTTATCAGGCGTCCTCGAATCCTGGGCCCATTCTTAGATGTTCCTTCATTGCTGTGTTTGATATTTCTTGCGTCAAGCATGTCGGGAACTAAGTTGCGCGGTTGTGTAGGAAGAGTTACGCGGGCCGGCGGTCTGAAGAGGTCGGGGTTTTGGTTTGAGTCTTTCTTTTGAGTAGTATTGATTATAACTAGGGCAGCAAGGCAAAGAGCAAAAGGGTTCCATCTTCTCCATGGAGTGTGAGCACTAGAATCCTCAGCCTGCATGCGCTGGGCTGTTTCTCTCCTTTTTTTGCAACGGACCGGCTGCCGTTAAAGATGATGTCTCTGGTAGTTTGCACCATGAAGCGCACTGTGGCATCGCGCTGTGAGCACGCAGTGTGGAAGCATCCCCCGCTGTTTCTCCCAAGTCTCGTGGAGTTCCCACTTATTCAAGAGGACATGCAGAAAACATTCCATACCCGAGGTCACTGCTTCAGTTTCTTTACACAGTATTTCTTCTTGGGAAGCACAGGGAATGAGTTTTTCTGACAAGCCCAAGAGAAGCAGCTACAGGCGTACCTTTACCATCTTCCCAGCAAACATCAGGGAACTCCTGCAGCCTTGAGACCTCGCATTCTGCAGGAGAATCGCAGAGGCAGATTAGTTCTGCAAGGACTGGACTCGCCAGTTTGGGCCTTGCTTGAGGGATTTGGAAGGGAGCCCGATGCTCCTTGCTTAAGGAATATACAACAAATTGTACTAGGGGTCCAAGTGTCATGTAGGGTATATTTATTACTTGCGGTGTGTTTCGCGCTTTGGGAAGGAAGGGCCAAGGGGCCCAACAGTTCAAATCTATGCTGTAGGGCCTAGGATTCGCTTGTGGGGACCGGTGCCAAGAGTTGTAACTCGAGGGGTTAGGTGTAGCTGGTTGAGAGTATTTGTATTAGGGTATAGGGCTTAGGGATTAGTGGATTGTGCATGGTGCCATCCACGAGATTTACAACCAGGGGATCCTGTATTCCGCCTGTCTGGTTGATATTCATGTATGACCTAAAGCGCGAAGCCGTGAAACGTGTTCGTCTTTATGTTGTCGCTCGAACTTGTTCTTGGCAAGTCATTTTTTTGAAGACCCTTTGGGCCGTCAAACCTGCAACCACAACAGGTATCCAAATGTTTGGTCCACATCCCAAAGAGACGTGTTGAGATGGCTCTGCAGGGGTTGGGTTCCTGAACGCCTGCTCAGCGTGCTAAACTCCTGAACCCCACCCCGTAGGGAACAGCAGGCTTGAGACATTTTGGATTGAGGCTCAGGCTCGATGGCGTGCAGTTCTGGCGGAAAAACAACCCTAAACCCTCAGCCCTAGACCCTACGGGGCCTCCAAAGCCAGCCCTGGAAGCTAGAGACTTTTCCTCCCACACCCCGACCCAAAGCGTTTTTTGGGGTTTAGGGTTTAGGGTTTGAGGGTTTAGGTTTAGGGTTCAGGATTTAGGGTTTAGGGTTTAGGGTTCAGGATTTAGGGCCCTAAACATCAAACCCTAAGCCCTACCACTATGGGCTATTAGACCCCTAAAATTCCCTATTAGGACCCTAATAAGAGTTGAATAAGGTACCCTTAAGGTCTAATAGCCCATCCTGGTACACCGTTTGTGACAGCAAGGTGCATGGACTTTGCTGTCACCCACAACTTCCGCTGGTGGCCGTTTGTGGTGCGCCAGACCAGATGTGCACGTTGAGGGGGCTAAGGGTTTAGGGTTTAGGGTTTAGGGTCCATGGTCGAGGACAATCCTTTAATTTTGCAGTCACAAAGCATATTGGAGTTTGGGGTTTCCATGAAGAGGGGGATATATATATATATATAGACGCAAAAGTCTTATACCTATAGGGATCCCCCCCAAAAGGGTACCCTTAATTTTGGGAAACCCTAGACTCCAAACCCTAAACCTTATACCTCCCTGTATAGATACCCCTAGAACCCCCGTTAAAGGTACCCTTAACTTTGTGAAACCCTCACATATTGCTCAATACGCCGTGTGCCGGGCTAGGGACGCCGCCCCTGTAGCTCCTTCCTCAAATCCATGCAAAAACTTACTGGGGGTTACTGGGGAGTAAGGGAATACATTGCAGGCTTTAAGGTATAGGGTTAGTAGTCAGGAATAACGGGAAAATATTATATAGGGATTATATAGGGATTGCCTTCCCTTCTTCCTTCCAACCATCAGTAAGTATGGGGCGCAGCAAAGACCTTTTTTTCGAGTGGGACCCTAATGTTGATGAATCTCTGCGTGCACTTCGAGGATACCCCGCCATTCACAGGAGATCCTCAAGTACTCTAGTGAGGACATGTTTCGTGTTTGCCAGCTTGTGGTGAGGACTCTCAGTTTTTCAGCAAAATTTGTGTAGCATCCCCTGAGGAGAGTTGTAGAGCTTGCGCGCTTGCTTGTCGCAGGCTACTCGGGCTTCCTCCACATGTGGAACTACAACACCAGGCCGAGAGCATGCGGATGCTATTTGACAAAAGATACCACAAGCATATTTCTTAAACGAAGTTGCAACATCTGATGAACCGCGATGTTACGGAAGAGTCAACGATCCGGTTGATAGAAATTTCATGTGAGATGTCTGACATAAGACTATGATGCGCAGCATGCCTAGCTCGCAGAATCCAAAGCACTCATCGCATCCTCCATCCTCAATCCTCAACTCAGCACCCCTGCTAAGACGCTTGGTAGGAATGAGAGAACGAATGTCAATAGCACTCTATATGTAACCCCCTACGACTATCTCTATAACCCATCTACCCCTTTCTTACTAAGCCAGCACTGCGACAAGGAACTCTGCAATTAGTCACCAGGGTTTGGGCAGTTCAGACAGGAGCATCAGTGAACGTAAATCTTCTTGCCGCTTGTTTAGAGGATCCTGCTAATGGAGGAGTGTTCATCGCAGGCAGCTTTTTCAAAACTATGTGCGCCTCTTACCCTTGATTCCAGTATTCCAGTATTTGGGGTATGTCTTGGGTACCCTAAACCCCACACCCCTGAATCCTACGTTTCGGAGAAAGCAAACTGCAAAAGCTGATCCCAAGACCCTAAACCCTAAACCCTCCCGTGGGGGTCCTTGAAGGGAAGGACCTCCCAGACTCTCCTTTTTCGTAGGCGTCATTGGAATCAGGACATTATTGCTTTGGTGGGTATTTCCCCAAGTCCCGAGGCATGACGTCTCCAAGCCTGGACTCTACCCCAAAAACTAAAACCCTAAACCCCTAAACCATAAACCCCTAAACCCTAAACCGTAAACCTACGCCAGCCTTAAATTTCGATGCTCTACATCCTAGGCCCCTAGCCAATGTCAGGTCACTCCATCTGGTGAAGATCTTCGAGAAGCTGGTTCCGCACATGTGCGGCCCCTCAGTGCAGCAGGGGCCCCCCATGCTTGTTGTGTTGTATAGGAGTTATATTGGTTCTATATTGGGGTTATATGGGGGCTATATTGGGTTTATGTAGGGTTTACATTGGGGTGACATAGGGGTTATATTGGGGTTATACAGGGGTGATATTGGGTGTATGTTCTTGCAAAATGCCAGCCACTGTCCCCTACATAACACCTTCCTTGTCCCTTAACCTGAGGAGCCTTATTCCAACCCCAAGCCTAGGCCGGGGAAAACGCAGTTTATATCCAGGTAATATCCGATATAGTCTTCATAGTTGCTAGCATGGATAACTTTCTGCTTCGCAAAACCTACCTAGCCCAGACCACCAGACCCAAATCCAAAGCCTTCATCCAGGTGGTGGTGGTGGTGGTGGTGGTGGTGGTGATGGTGGTGGTGGTGGTGGTGGCGGTGGCGGTGGCGGTGGCGGTGGCGGCGGTGGTGGTGGTGGTGGTGGTGGTTCATGCGGTGCCAATCCCGTGCAGGAGTACGAGCACGATCCAATCCTCCCAACATTAGTTCATGATCATGCAAATTCCAGATTATCCTTAAACCCAAATCTAAATACTAGCTTCCATTTCCTAATCCATTATCCCTATATATCCACTAAAAAATCCCTATACCCCCTTAAAGGTATCAAAAGAAACCGAAAACTTCTGCACAGACTCCAATTCTCTCCCGACGGGAAGCTCCTGGCGGTGGGTTTCACGAATGGACACTGCAAGCCACTGCCTTAGCCTTCCTGGTGCTTAAGGGAGAGTGGGGGAATGGATCCCTATCATCATCCCCATAGATTCCCCTATAATGGTACTTATATTCATTCCCCCACCCTAAACCCTGAACCCCAAAGCCTAAACCCTAAATCCTAAACCCTAAACCCTAAATTCTAAGCCGTATATTCACTCCCCCCTCCGCCTTGAGCACTAGTAGGTAGCAGTCCAGCGAGGCCTTCACCATGGAAGGTAACATCTGGGAATTCAGGGACTGGCCCTGAAAAAGGGGCTCAAAAGCGGGTACTTGGGTTTAGAGTTTAGGGTTTAGGGTTAGCAATCGCACGAAGATGGAAATGGGATTTGTGCATGCTTCAAAAAACTTGGAGTGTTGGTGAATGATAGGGACACCCTCCATACATAGTGTATGGGGCTTCCCGGCGGCGCCTAGTTTAGGTCGTGCGGCTCGGCCAAAGGCCCCAGAACCCAAGTCCGACGATACCTACCACAAGAGCCGCTGCCAGGACACAGGTTATCTTGGAAATATTCTGGCTGGACAGCATGTCCTCTAGTTATACCATGCCTGTTGCTCACACGAGATACGTTGCCTTAAACATCCTAGAGAACCCCGTGTAATGCCCATCTGTTTGGCAGGTATCGATACATAATCCTAAAGGAAGGACATGTATGATCATATTGTGTTCTGTCTATCTCTAGGATTCGTGGGGCTGCTCTGTAAGGCAACTCCTGCGGAGATACGACAACGGGACCTCACCCAAGCCTCCAATGACGTTTGTATATCTTTGCATGGGCCCCTGTAGATGTCGAATACTTCTTAACCTTATGTAGCCTATGTTTCTCTAGGTACCCCTGTGTATCCTCATGAAGACGAACATTTGCAATCCATGCACCCGTGTGATTTTTACATATTTTCCCCAATTTGAGAAAGCCAGGAAGCGCAGAGATCTCAAAACTCCTGCCTTAGCCACATCCCCCGGCCGCCTATATTAGAATTCCATATGGGGGATTGTCAAAATTATGGTCTTTTTTTGGGTCCCTATTATAATACGGGGCCTAATTTAGGGGTCCAAAAAGGGACCATAATTTTGACAATCCCCCATATGGTAGCCCTAAACATATGTGACATGCTACATCAATCCTTTTCGTAATGCTAGACCTGTCTGAAATACTCGCGGGAAGGGATGAGTTCAGGAAGAAGACTAAAAAGAAGTTGTCAGAAGCCAAACCCTAGGGATCCAAGTATACAAATAATACCTACATTGGGCTCCAAAGGCTGTAAATATTACCTACATTGGGCTATTTGGATCCCTAGGGAAAGAGATTACTAGATTCTGAGACGTTTAGGGTTTAGGGCTTAGGGTTTCAGGACAATTTAAGGTGACCTCACCCGAACTTTCCCTAAATGGTGGTTTATAAAGGGAGTACTGCCAACATGGCTTTAAATTGGGAATTGGAATTATTCTCAATTACCTCCTACTTTGAAGGCCGGCAGACTACAATCGTGCATATTTATTCCAGATTTTTACGATATCGTAGTCTATCATTTTGGGTCATTTGGTCTTTGTAAAACCTAAACCAAACCTAAACCCTAAGCCCCTCCATCCCCTTTGCACCCATATGCTTAAATTGTGTTCTACACTCCAGAGCCCGAGCGCTGAGGCTGCTGAAGTCGACAGACCTTTCGGAAGTCGTTTCCTTCAGAGACTCGCGCGACTGCGTGACGCACATAGTACGCTACCCAGTGCTCTGGGCTAGGGCGTAGAGGTTGAGGTTTCGGAGTGTAGCGGCTCAGGGATTGGGGTTCAGGGTTTGGACCCTAAACCGCAAACCCATCCTCCTGACCTTTAGAAGAATGTAAAGAGACTCCTTCTTCGTGGCCGTCCACGGTGTGGTCTCCCTTTCAGGGCGCCCCATGTTTTGTGATCAAAGTCATCACCTTAATTTTGATCACCACTCACATATCTCGAGTTACTGTATATGTTTGCGCGTGGCTGCCGGTGGCATGTTGACCATGTATTGGAAAACTGGGGATGCGCTCGAAGAGGCTGATGTTGGTTTTCCTTTTTGCGTCATTGTTATGAGGCAAGTCAACTTGGCTCGCGTGGAAGACTCACTAAGCTTATAGTCCCCCTTAACTAGATAGATTATGGCTCTGGGTATATTCTAATAACATCCCCACATAGCCCATATTCTATCTACTTAAGGGGGACTATAGACTTTCGAAGCCCCTGAGGTTGTGCAAGTCCCTGATTCAATGTAGTGACAGGCGGGAAGTTCCGTAACAGCCAGCCGCATGCAGTACATACGAGGCTCCCTTAACAAACTCATATACCCAGGAAGATCCTGGGTTCACCCTGTATTAATGGTATGATAGGAAAGTAATAGGACCCTAACATAATCCCAATTCTGCTTTCTAGTCACTATTACAGAGTGGGGGGGTTGCACCTAAAACATATTCATGATATCCATGTTTCACAGCGAGAGCAAGAGCTTCCTGCATTAGGGTTTAGGGCTAGGGTTTCGGGTTTAGGGTGTAGGATTTAAGGTGGGCTACGCTGTTGATTCCATGACTTTGAGCACCCTAAACCTTGGACATTGCCCCCACTCAGTGATAGGGATAATATTCATAGTATGATGATATCCCTTGAATATTACCCCTACTAAAGTAGACTGTTGCTGGGTAGGGGCAGTACCCAACCTAAACCCCAGGAGTTGTGGTATCTTCGGAACTCAGGAGGTGCAAAATCAGATCCCCCCACAGTACTGAACCTAATTCCCAGGCAGCCCACCACTGCTTATAATATCATATAAGGGGTCCTGGTATCAACTAAGACTAAGGTATGAATTCGGCACTAGCTCCATGCGCCCTCGCTTTCCACCCCGGATCCACCGATCCCAGCACAAGGAACGAGAAGCTCACTAAATCCCATACGACCTATACGCTAAACTCGATTTTGTGTTGGCGGCGCCTAAGCGCCAATCTTCCTTGTTCTCGCGGTATAGACAAAGCATTGGGAGCGGGGGTGAACCAGTCAGCTTGCGAGAACTTTGGATTGGGGATACTTAAGTCAGACTAAATCCCTTTTGTGTTTATGGCATTTTACATCAAGTATTCTGGGTTGCTGTTAAGGATCTTAAATTAAGTTACCATAATGGGTATATATAGGAAATAATAGAGTTTCCCCGATATAGTAACTTAATTTAAGTTCCTTAACAGCAGCCCAGTATTTTCTCAAAACGTTACCGAGCTGCTCCTCGCGAGTCAGTTCAGCTTGTTGGACTTTCACCTGCGCACTGGCTGCGAAGCATTTGGTTCTGCTTGGGCTGCAGCATACTGGAGCCTTGTATGTCGGAGAAGCTTCCACATGCCAACCTGCAAGCCAAACCCAAGCCGTAGAGAGTTTAGGGTTAAGGTTTACATCTCTACAACCTGAGCCCCTCCCTGACTTCTAAGCCCGTAAGCCCTGATTACACCTTGAACCCTTCAACCATGCTTACTGGTTGTTGGCTCCCTAAATATTCCCTACATAAAGATCTTCCCATGTTCCCTA
Source organism: Symbiodinium pilosum (assembly GCA_905231905.1). NCBI lineage: Eukaryota > Dinophyceae > Suessiales > Symbiodiniaceae > Symbiodinium > Symbiodinium pilosum. Next base: position 87,232 of record CAJNIZ010037557.1, read on the forward strand.
CTAAGAACCAGTACACAACCCTAAACTCTCAACCCTAAACTCTATACTCGAAACCCTAAACTCTATACACCCCCTCATGAACCATACTAGAAACTCCTTAGAGGGGGATTATATAGGGATTATATAGGGGACTACTTTAGGACCTATTAAGGGGGACACTAGGAGTTTAGACTATAGCCCGTATAGCCCCATGTACCCCCCAAAATACAACCCCAATACGGATAATATAGGGCAATATAGGATACTATAGTAGTCCATATATAATCCCTACGTAACCCCTATATAACCCTAAACCCTAAACCCTAAACCCATGACCCTCAGTAGTTTCCATTTTCTTAATTGAAAAAGTGAGGCCTTCAGTTCTGACTCTGCCAACCTGGCACTAGCCCATGCAGACCGCTCGCTATGCTCGGGGCCCAAAGAGGTCTTTCCGGTAGGCTCTGGGTTTAAGGAGTTTAGGGTTTAGGATTTAAGGGGCTTAGGGTATCTGAGTTAGGGTTTAGGGTTTAGTGTCTTGGCAATTCCTGATGATGGGAGAGTCGGGGTGAAGTCCGCCTTCCATGTTGTTTTGAAGGGTTTCAGAATGGCCCAGTTCTGCAAAGGATGTAGGTTAGTTTAGGGTTTAGGGTTCAGGATTTAAGGTTTAGGGTTTAGAGGCGGACCCCCCCGCCCAGTAATAGCGACTATCAGGGAATATAGTATATAAATTAGGGTCCTATTATATTCTTATGATACCACTAGTACAGGGTGGGGGGTCCACCTAAGACATAGGCACTATGGTTTCGGAGGTTTCCTGCATTAGTGTGAGGTTCGTTTAGTTTTGTCCCAAGATGGCTCTGCGGCAGCAGTTGAGAAATACACTTATTGGTAATAATCTGGAGGACTTTTGCTCCCCACTCCCTGTAGTAGGGGACCGGGTGCCGCTCCTAGTAATTCTATAGGGTCCTTAGTGCAGGGGTTAGAGTAAACAAAGCCCTCCTATCATAACGGCCATGGGATAGCTTTTGAGAACTGATGCCGATGAATTATTCAGGCTCTTCATTCGAACCTTGTCCACAAACTTACGACGCAGAATGTCAGGCAGCTTTTAAACCTGACATTCCGGAACTGCATTTCCGTCTCCCCCAATTTCCCACCTGTGCAAGCTTACGATGTATGCACCTCATGGTCAGTGGATGGACCTGCGGCCGCCTAGTGTATGAGTGCCCAGAACTTGAGAAAGCAGAAAATCTTGTGTGAGAAAAGCAGGTCCTAGTGTCGTTGAAAAGGATTGCTCATGCTCAGCTGATCTTGTGCCGCAAAACTTTCGGAAAATGGTTCATTGAAACAATGTTGTCACGTAAACCTTCCAAGTATCAAAGCTGTGGGCAATGGAATGATGCACCTGTGCTCCTTAGAGGGTTCAGGGTTTAGGTGGGAGGGCTCTGCGACCGGCCAACAATTTGACGGAGTGCCGGTGAAGTGACATCTACGCCATGCCTGAAAGCGTTTGCATACCTCAACCTCTGAGAAGCGTTCGTGCATAATCTGCACATTGCCAGAAGCCCTTAAACCTTAATTCCCCTAAACCCTTAACCCTTAACCTTAAAGGAACCCAAATTCCTAAGCCGCGCAACCAGTTGTCTGGTGCGCTAGTATCCCTCAAAACAGTGATTCCCATTTATATATACACATACATATATATGTATATAGATACACTATATACACACACACACACACACTCCAGAGCTCTAGCGAAGAAAGCTTTCAAGCAGCAAGGCAATTCTATGAGAAAGCCCAGGTCTCTACCGCTATTCGCACCGGCCGAATGACAAGAACTTCCCCAAGGACTGGCTGTTTTGGATTTAGGTTTTGTGGTTTTGATGTCTCGGGGTTAGAGCTTTTCGCTGTTATGCCGGTTGGCATGTTCTGCCAATTCACAGGGAATCCATGAAATGGTGTTGAGCACAAAAGTATCTGTTCAGGAAGCGCAATCCTCAAACTCAAGCCCTGGGATTCATGCAGGACTTTATTTGCGGAGCTTTCTCTTCAAACAGTTACATGCTTCAGGCTTTAGGGTATAGGGTACATGTCATGTAACTTCCGAAAGGGAACTGTGCCGTTTTGTGGATTATGCCTTAGACCATGAACCGCTTAGGTGCACGGATGACCACACATTCAATCTTACACACAATAGCAGGGACAAGGGCCATACGAATACCGGAAGTAGCGCTCCATGATATAGCCCCTATATGATGCCTATATACGTAACCCTTATATAATCCCCATAGAATCCCTATATAGCTCTTGTACGATGCCTAACCCTAGTATTCATCGTCCTTTGAGCCAGGAGTGGATGTACTCCGCCAAGCACAAGCGTGGGTCTTAGCTTGTTTCAGGTCATCTTCACAGGTCTTCACAGGTCAACCTCTGGATATGGGGTTTCCCAGAATTGGGGGTACCTTATTGGGGTTCCCCACATCAAGGATTCTAGTATTTTTGGGTCTAAATTGGGGTCCCCTTGTTTTGGGAAGCTGCCATATAGGCTTCAGGGATGTTCAGGGTTTGGGGTATAGAACCTGGAAGAGTCGAATGCTGTTCGGGGTGTTGCATTTTCGGACTGGCTGGCTAAAAAGCTGAGTCGCAGCCAGGTTGCAGAGGAGGCCCTCTTCTGGAAGACCTCGGGTTTAGGGTTCAGGGTTCAGGGTTGGGTTTAGAGTTTAGGGTTTAGGGTTTAGGGGAGCGACGTTAAGTTCTTCGTGTGTGTGAGTCTATCTGGATCTTTTCTTGCCTTGGAAGTATCCTCCGAGACATGCTGCGCGAATTGTGCTGTATGATTGCTCAGAACAAACGAGGACAAAAAGGGGAGGGATCCTCAACGCCCAACTCTTCCCCGGAAACTCCTCTCCCTTCACCGTATACTGCCAACAAAGACTCCGAAATCCCACAAGACGTCCAGACCTGACAAGGCTAAAACCGCAAATTGTAACAAACCATCAGTGGGAGTATTCTTGATTTAAGGAGCCCTCAGGGACCGGATTAAGGGGGTCCCTGTTGAGGATGTTCTCCGGCAAGAATTGAGACGTTCCAAAAACCTTAAAACCCTAAGCCTTAAACCTTAAAACCCTAAACCCTAAAACCCTACACCTTACCAGTTTTTTAAAGTTCATTGCAAAGGTCGCACTGGCGCCCCATCGTGGGCCTCTGCTTCTCTGGAGCGGAATCTGAGAAGCTCAGGCCAACACTACAGGGTTTGGGAGTGTTTAGCAAATTGTAGTTTTCATTTCATCTTCCATTATCCCCATAACCCCAATATATAACCCTAATATTACCCCAATGGGTACCTATATCCCCTACAGCCCAGCTTAGGTTCTAGGAGATGACAGATTTTGGGGCTTCAGGGGGTGCAGGGGTTTGCGTACTTAGCGTTCTGAGTCCTCCTTTGGTTCTTGCGTGCGGCCGGCCTTATCCTGGTTCTAGGATCTGGGTTCTATGCATGGCTTCAGAGGCACGATACCGTTTTTCACATGGCTTGTAATAGAAAAATATTAGAATTACTATCGGATACCGTCCGATCTTTCAGTATGACTATTATAGCTGTACAAGATTTGCATGTGAGTTAGGCTAGTGACCCTTCAGTCGTAGAGACCTTCGTACCGCGAAAATGGCTGCAATTACACGGATGGTGCTCAAACACTCAACCCCTACACCCTTAAACCTAAATAGTAGTTTCCATTTTCTTTTCCATTAAAACAATGTATCCCCAGTATAGTCCCAATATAACCACAACATACTCTCAGCACGTATGAAAGGTTCAGGCTGAACGCATGCAAACAAAGGTCACGAGATTCAAGTGGCCAGGAAGCCATAACTTCATCAATTCCTCATGTGTGAGGAGCCGTTGGGTCGTGCTTATATCTGGGCCCTGGGCCCGGGGCAGCGGAATTCAACAGGCAGAATACCAAGATCTCACCTATGAACCTTAAAGCCTGTCCGACTCTAAGTTCGAAAGCCTGAGCCCTGGAGCCTAACCCTGGATCAGTGAACTCCAAACCTCAGGCCTTGGAGCCTACATACACAGCCTGATCCTTTAAGCCTGACGCCCCAAACGTGGTCCCAAGCTCCGCCCAAAGCCCTGGACCATAAACCTTGGGCCCCAAACCCCAAAAAACTGAGCCCGAATGTAGTCCTAAACCTTAGTAAGCCCTATTCTCGCAAAACCCTCAGCCCACCATGTTCAGGCTCTTCTCAGTGGGAGAGGCAGGATCTGCAACAGTGTTTGTTTGGGAAGTCTAGGGTTTAGGGTTTAGGGTTTAGGGTCTAGGGTTTAGGGTTTAGTGTTTTGGCAAGTGTGGTGCTTCTAGTGATTATTCAGTACACAGGTTTGGTGGTCTCTTTGGGGTGTGTCTTTTGTGGCTGGATACATAGGGATCCTTATTGGAGTGTCTAGGATCAAGCAGAGGTTCTATAAGGAACAGGCAAGGGGACCACCAGCCTGTTCGACTTCAAATCATGCGGGGATTCTGGTGTTAGGGCTTTCTGGGGCTTGGAGTTTTGGAACGTTTCTTAACATACGGTTCCTCCATGATTCCTGACACGTATCAGGTTCAGCGAAGTCCCTCGTAAGGCGGTTATAGGGGCTATTTAGGAAGGCCGCTTACCTGCAGGATATCGAAGCATCTGGGCACCGATCGTCTGCTTCACACATGCTGATTTCTTCGGAACTTCGGGAAAAGATTCGTGGGTCATAACACATGTTGGAGGTCATCCCTTCCAGCAACAAGGCCTTAGCCGCATAAAAGCCCATGGAGGAAGACTGATAGGGTTAACTCTTGAACCCCAAATCCCAACCCTTGACCCCAAATCCTGGACGCATTCCAGAACTAGAGCTGCAATCCCAACACCAAACCCTAAAACCCTAAAACCCCAAAACCCTAAACCCTAAACCCTAAACCCTAAACCCTAAACCCTAAAACCCAAAACCCTACACCCTAAAACCTAAAACCCTAAAACCCTAAGCACCGAGACCTGGATCCCAGGTCATATTCTAGGGTTGAGGGTCGAGGTCTTATCATCATGTGAGCGAATGTCTACGACAGGGTGCCACAAAGTTTCAACTTACAACGCAACTGGTGAGCTCAGGCTTTTTTGAGTGGCAAGTGTTTTGGGTTTCAAGATATTGTTCCCCAATAATTGGAGAACCAACTGGAAAAGAGCGTGGATGATTGCACCCAAACTGGGTGTAAGGTTATCAGTTCGGCTAGCTATTGTTCTCGAATCTTTGCTGTTGTTGCTACTGCTGAAATTGCTCAGCCTAAGCCTTACACCCTAAACTTTCACAATCAAGCTGTGCGTGCCGCCGTCCTCCTCGGCCCAAAGTACCTGCTCCTGGGATCAGCACTTGGCCCCCCTGAGCCATGCCTCTCGGCTTCAACAAATCTTAATGGCAAGGTGCCCCACCAGTAGCAGTTTTGCATTTCGTTTTGGGGTCCCCTTGTTCAAGCTGAATAGTAGGAAAATGGGTACCCTTAGTATGCATGGGTTACTGGGGAACCTAGCGGGGTTTCATGAGGATCTCATCTTGCAGGGGTTCTACAGGTTTGTCTAGGGCTATATAAGGATGCTTGGCATCAGAGGTCCGAGTTGGAGGTGAGATTTTTGGGGCTCAGGACCCAGCCCTACAGCTCCAGGGTCTCGGGGCTTGGAGGTTCTGGGTGGCCTACACCTTAAACCTTAAACCCCAAAGAACCTTAAGCCCTAAACTCGGCCTTCGATTTTGTGTATTAAGCACCTCAACGCGATAATTGTGAGCCCTAAATGAGAGGAGCGTTGGGGTTGCCATCATTCCGCTATAAGTCGTGTAGTTGTAAACGCTGGCGCGCGCCCGCCTCGGCTGCCGGGGCTTCCCACTGTAGGAACATGTAATTATGGATACGCAGGTATTTAAGTTAGGTATGTAGATACAGTCCTATGCCTATTACATACACAATAAAGCCCTAGAAGTCCAACTAGGGACGCGCAAGTAGGACCCAGGAAACCGGTGGGGAAAATGTTCGGGGCCAGCGTTCGGACCTTGGGGTTTAGGGTTCCGTCTTGCGGGTTGATAGGCGTTCTTAGGGTTTGGGGATTTAGGGTTTAAGGTTTATGGATTTTGGCTTTAGGGCTTGGGGTTTGAGGCCTCAGGCTCTAGAGAAGTGGGGATTGGAGGCATAGGAGTTCGCCGTTCAGGACTGGTCGTTCGGCGTATAGACTTCCAGATCGGCGAAACATCGATGT
>CAJNIZ010037557.1:93586-104307 GCA_905231905.1 Symbiodinium pilosum
GTACGCCATAGTATATATTAGGGTCTGTAGAGGTTACTCAGCTTCATCCATGCATGTGGGGGTTTCCAAGCGCTTCCAGGCCGTTCCAGGGAGCTCCAGGGGCTTTCAGGGGCCTCCAGGGGCCTCCAGGGGGCTCCAAGACCCTCCTCTCCAAGGAACCTTGAGCAGGCTGAAATTTGGGCGGGTGGGCAGGCTTGAGGCGTGTCTGCAAAGGGAGTAACGGGGTTTTTAAAGGGATCTGACCGCCCTGAGGCTGGATGCCTCGGCGAATTCCCCCTTGCGGCGACATCTGCCAATTTGGCAATTTACTGTAAGGGGGCATGACCCAAATTGTTCAAGGGGCTGTCAAGATACAAATGAGCTATTGTCTAAACTCCTCAACGGGGCGTTACATAGGGGATTATTAGGGGAGTATTATAGAACTTATGAATGGGGATTCTAGGAGTTCATTTAGATTATAGTAGCTCAAATGAAGTAAGCTAATGTGTGTGTTTTTTGGTTGTGTAGGCCCTAGGTCAGTTCCCTAAATCCTAAACCCCCTCCTGGTAACCATCCTGTAAAGATTGGATTTTCAGCGGCACTTCCAATTCTTAAGCCCCAAGCTTTCAGCTTCCACCTTAATCAGGCTGATTTAGGGTCAGCCGAGGTTGAATAGGAGTGAACCTGCGAGGAAGCGGGTTAGTGTGGGCGGGGTGGGGGGGAGGCAGTTGGAGAAGCCATAGAGCTACCCCAAACCCTAATACCGCAAACCCTAAACCCTAAACCAACAAAAAGGCCTCCCTTAGCCTACGTAAGGTTCTTCAATGGTTATGGAGTCCCCTTAGCGATGCAGAAGGGCCCTTATGGGTTAAGGGTGTAGCACGCAGTTCCATCCGAGGAGAGCATCCGACGCTTCAAATCGTCAGAAGGTGACTGGACATGATTGAATTGAGTTGTGCTTAGGGTTTTGGGTTAAGGGCTTAGGGTTTACGGGTAAGGGGTTTAAGGGCTAAGGGGTTTAAAGGTTAAGGTTTGTGGTTTCGTCAGGTGGCCGCTAGGGTTTGATAGCTTTCTTGCTTCATAGCGGCACTTTCCAGGAAATGATTTCAGGGGCCTTTGAAGTACATCTGGTTGGGAGCCTAGGGATTTACTTATGGGCTTATGGGGGGTTTGTAGGAAATAAGTGAATACAGTATACATATATATATGGATCATAAAGGGATTATATCCCTTATTTCCTACTACGTAACCACTAGTAAGTTAAGGTCTGGGGTCTGAACCCCTAGGGTTGTGTGGGGTCCAGGGTTTTTGAGGTTGCATGATGGTGCATCTGTCTCTGCTTCTCCTTTGTTTGGATCTAGGATTGAGGGGCATCGATGTTTGGCGGAAGTCAGGAATGTTTCTTCGGGGGATCCTCACCCCCCCGGCACAGCAACTGCCAGTACTTGACTACACCTACAGGGGCCGCAGTGCTTTTGGGAGCTGCCATCGTTCTATGTGCCAAACCTCCTGGAGGCTGAGAAGCTCATCTGCCTGGCAACCTTAAGTTTTAACAGGCAGCAACCTGAACCCAAGCTTCTAATTCCCCAAAAATCTTGGCCCTGAGTCTCAAATCCAATGGGGACCCTGGACCATGAACCACACTATTTGGAATAATATCACCGTATACCCTATATAACCCAAAACCTTAAGCCCTAAACCCAGAACCCAAACCCTACGCCCTAAACCCAAAACCCTAAGCCCTAAACCCAAAACCCTAAGCCCTAAACCCAAAACCCTAAGCCCTAAACCCAAAATCCAAAACCAAAGGCCCTAAACCCTAGACCCTAAACCCTAAACTCCTATACAACCGTATATTATCCCTGTATTGGGGAGAACGTGACAACTGCAGGTCTTGAGATTGACTTTTTTTGCAACTTTCCCTCAACGTGGACGGGACGAGCAAATGTGAACCCCGCACAAACCATTCAACATCTTATACTGAACCATAAACCATCAGCTCTAACAACTGATTTTGATTAGGCCCGAAGCTCCACCTTGTACCTGCAAACCCAAAGCGTTCACACTGCAGCCTGCGTTTGCAGGTCGTGATCGTGGGGCCTCCTGAGGGCGGAAAGCCTGGTTCCTGGCAGCGTGAGGTTTAGGGCAATGGGCTTTCACAGGCAATATGGGCTAGGGCTAGCTCATGTTGTGAGCGTAGGTGTTTACGCATGTGTATACGCGTACAAATGTGTGTATACATCTTAAGTTTGAGTCTGGGGTAAGGCTCGGGAGTCAAAAGATACGGGATTTTGGCTTGAGAGCTTGGGGTTTGGATTTGAGGATTACGGCTTGCAATCTGCTTGTTTGAAGATCAGGGTCCTGATCTAGGAAGTTATTGCTTAGAGAACAATCATGGTGTTACATTGTTACGGTTAGTGGTACAATAGGAATCTAAGAGGACCTTAATATGATCCTTGTTGTCCATTATAGCTATTATTACTGGGTCCACCTAAGCTACTGGTTGTTTGGGATGGCTGCCAGGAGCGATTGGGAAAGGCTGGAAGAGGTTGTAACGGAGGGTGGAGGGGGGGGGGCCCACAGGGTTTGGGGCACAATGTGTCATTTAAGATTCTATAAAGCTTGTAAGGGGATAGTGGGGTTTGCGGCACATTGTTTCGCTACGATTCTATGAGGGTTTTAAGGGGATGGTGTTAGCAAGTTTTCAGACTTTTGCATCAGGCGCCCGTTGCGCAGCAGGAGTTGTGGGTGTGCAGGGATCGCATGGTTAGATTCTAATAGGCCGCCTGTCCCTGTTCAGCAGGGGTCATCGCCTGGTTCGCAGAATGATTTTCAACATCAGGAATGAAGTCTTGAACCGCCAGCTGGAAGAAGCACATGCGCATCATGCCACACTGCTACACACCAGGGCAAGGTAATCCCAAACCATGCAACCTAAGCCCGCAACGCCCGCAACAAAAACTGTGAACCGATGGCTTACACACAAACCTTCACCTGCAACCGCTAAACCCCAAGCCAGGACTCCTACGCAAAAAGCCCTCGACTTCAATTTCGAAACTCCAACCCTGAAGTACCCCTATCCAAAAACTTTCGAGTTCCAGGTCCATCATAGCAAACATCATTGCAGAGGCTGCGGAGACCGCTTCTGAAGTGCCCCTGCACTTGGTAAGTAGGGTAATAACCCCTGAAAGCCATAGAAAAACCCAATTATCTTCTTTAACCTATTTACTAAGTCCCAGCCTCTATAAGCCATAGAATAACCCCAATATGTCCCCTTTAACCCACTTACTAAGTCCCCATGACCATCCGAGTAGCCCTAAGGGAGTGGTTGCTGAATGATCAATTCCGAAGCTGGGGTCTGGCGGCTGTGAATCGTCTGGGTCTGGGATCCAAATAAGAATGTAAATATATGTGTATATACACATACATTACATATATGCATCTATACATATAGATAGTTAGATACATAAATACATATGTGTTTATACACAGAGAGAGAGAGAGGTACATATATATATATATATGCATTATGTGTGTCTATATATATATATATATGTATATACACGTACCAGAGTTGTCAAACAGAGGAGCGGGGCCTACAGCTCCAATTTTACTAGAAAGCGCTACTGTCCTTTCAATTCTGCTTCTTGGTGTTTCCCCGGTTTAGGGTTCAGGGGGACACCCGCATGTTTAGGATGTTTCAGGGGGATTTTTGGACCTCATATTTTGTGCTAGACAGAGAACTGCAGCCTATACCCTGACCTCATTTTTCACAGCAAGCTGAGGAAGGTCTAAAGCACCCTTAAACCCTAAATCCTAAGGCGAGCGGAGGCCGAAGCTTTGGCTCGTCTGGTAAGTAGCCACCCTGAGCAGGGGGGTGTTTGAACACATTTGAAACTCCTATTTCCTTTAGGAACAATATGAGCTACAGTCTTAAGTCCTTAATGTGTGGTTTTAAAGGGTTTTGGGGGACTATTATAGGTTTCTGGGGTGGATACTAGGGGTTTAGACTATAGCTCATATAATGCCCACAAAAAACATGACAGTCCACTTGTATGGGCCAGCAAGTCTACCCTAGTGAGGTTTAGGGCTTTGGGTTTAGGGTGAAAGATATTTCCCTTCTTCGTGTGACCCCCATACCTTGAGATGTTGTGAGCAGGATTCGTCCGAATTTTCAGCCTCAAGCTCTAGGAGCTTTCCGGATTGATGACAGGGTTCCCTGAATTGCAGAGATGTGTGGTTTAGGGTTTAGGGGTTTAGGGTTTAGGGATCCTGGTTACCCTGACAAGATTTTCCAGATGAGGACCCTGAAAGCCTATTCCCCAAGCCCTACTATAATTAGACAGGCCCCTACGTGTGTGGGCCCTTAGCCCCTACCCTAAACTCCATGACCTAAACCTCTGAGGCATGTTCTAAAACACTAAAACCCTAAACCCTAAATCCTCAACCCTAAACCCGCAACCCCAAACCCCCAACCCTAAACTCGAAGCCCCAAAGTTCTTCTAACGACAGAACTGCGAGCTTGCCACGCGGCGCCATGGTGTCAGCAGTGCAGGGCGACAAGGACAATTACCGAGGTCGGGGCAGCCTCCAGGGTTTGAGGGTTTGGGGTTTAGGATTGAGAGTTCAGGGTTAAGGGATTTAGGGTTTAGGGTTTAGGGTCGAGGGTTTAGGGTTGATGATTTAGGGTTGAGGGGATAGGGTTTAGGGTTGAGGTATGAGGGTTTAGAGTTTAGGGTTGAGGGTTTAGGGTTTGGGGGCTTGTTGAGGTTTTGGGAGCTCTAAGCCCGTAAGGTTTGTTCAAGGGTTTGTTAGGGGTTGTGGGTGTAGGGCCTCCAGGGCTTAGCGAGCTCGGGGTCTCAGAGTGACGGCTTCGAGGAGCACTTCAGCATTTCCCTGGCCTCTGGTCTTTTCTAAGGTCCCCGCCCCTAAACCCTAAATCCGGAAACCCTATGGAGGTCATCTTGTGGGAAGTCAAGCGGCAGTGTGGTCATCCGTCACCCTGCCCGTCAACCTCCCATTGCAAGCCCTAGCACCGAACCTCAAAACCTATATGGCGCGTTCGTTTCATTTTGCAAGTTCTCAGAATGGAAGCGCCGGCCTAAATCCTAGATCCCCTAATCCCTACATAGTCCCCATATAAGCCCCATATAACCCTTTTGTAATCCTCATATAATTCCCAGCCGCCCGGCCCTACATCTTGAACCCTAAGCCACAACTCTGGGCTCCTAGCTTCGAAAAAGGAGTGTTCGATGGCTGCCTGGGCTTCGGTCAGAAATCGGCCGTCATCGTCATCGACTTTACCCAGGCACTCCCAGACACACCAAACCCTGAACCCTAAACCCTTTAGGGTTTAGGGTCTCAGGGCTTAGGGACACAATCCCCTAGCGTGGATGCAGGGAATCTTGCACCGCCCTACATACCGTACACCCACCCTAGGAGCTACAGTTTTGTGGCGTTCCTAGGTGGTGCAAGATTTTGACCATCCATCAGTGTTCCCAATTTTTAGCCAGTGCACGTAGGGTCTGCTCTCGATGTCTCTGGAAGAATCCAAGACTTGGATCCTGAGGATGTAATTGCAATCAAGCACTTCCGAAGCCCAGCACTACATGAATTAGTTGCACGACACTTAGTAATACAAATGATATTCTGAACCAATATTCAAACCCTAAACCCCAAACTCTACTAGCCCGAAAATGTACAGAGGCATACGTTAGGTGGACTCCCCACCCTGTAATAGTGGGGTACTAAGAAGACAAGAGGACCCTATAATACGGTTACCATTATCCTTTATAGTCACTATGACAGGGTAGGGGGTCCACCTGAGGCATACCCCTAAACACTAAACCCTGAACCCCACCCTAAACCCTAAACCCTAAACCCTAAAGGCATACACAACGGCGGGAAGTCCATGGTACTGTCCCGGTGCCGGCTTCGGAGTGGTGGATGCTGTGGCAGAGTCGAAGCCGCTGGTGGAGCTCGCGAGGGCCAAGGGCATCCCGATTTTCTACACCAAGGTGCAGGGGGCTTAGGGTTAAGGGGTTATTTAGGGGTTATATAGGGTTATACAGGGGTTGTATAGGGGTTGTATGGGGGTTATTTAGGGGATAATGGAAAAGAAAATGGAAGCTACTATTTCTACACCACGGTGCAGGGGTTAGGGTTCAGGGTATGGGGTTGAGAGTTTAGGGTTCCTCGCTTTACCTCCCCCAATTCAGGAATAAGAACCTCCAAAACACGGGCTTAGGAGGAACATTACACTTCTTTGGGGGTGTCCTTGAGAAAGGGTGCTGGGGACAAATGAAGGTGTACTATGAACATCCTACGGACGGTGGCATCTTCACGCAGAAGATCCCGCGTCTTCGTACCTGGACCAAAGATAATCCGCTGGTCCAGATTGATGAGAATATAGCCCCTCATGAAGGTGATGCCGTGCTTGTGAAGCAATATCCGTCCGCCTTCTTCGGGACAAATCTGGCATGCAATCTGCGTGCAATTGGTGTGGACACTTGCATCATGGTTGGCTGTTCCACGAGCGGCTGCGTCAGGGCTTCCGTCCTTGATGGCATGCAGCAAGGTTTTCGATGCATCGTGCCGCGCGAGTGTGTGGGCGACCGCACGCAGAGCATCCACGAGTCCAACCTCTTCGACATGAACGCAAAGAACGGCGATGCCTGATGCTTACACATGACATTTCCATATTCCATATGTATGGTTCCTAGGCTTCAAGTGTTGTATGTAGGGTTCTGACATGCGTAGAGACAGGGTGACTTGAAAATCATGAGGGCTTGTTTTTTTTTCAAGCTGTGTGATTGCTTAGCACATGATACATCACATGGATGCCCTGTCTCCCGCAAACCCATAGCAATAATGGCAATAGTAATAATAGTAATACTAAAATATTAGTAATGGTAATAGCAATAAGATTAGTAAGAGTAATAAGGTCGTGACCAAGAAGAGCGTCATGGAGTATCTGACAGACCTGGAGGATCCCGTCGTGTGGAGAGTGCTTATGGCAGTTTTCTCAAGATGATCCTAATCCTGTGGAGACCCCTATAGTCCCTTCATGATCTCCATATATGCCTGGGTTTCCTGAGGTTGCTTCATGTGTGAGCAACTCTCCATATGAGGCATAGACTAGTACTGTATGGGTCCATTCATCGAGCTGAACCTGGAACAGGGCTTAGTGTTTGAGTCCGTTAGTTCTTCCAGTTTTGGTGGCAGTGAGTCATCTTAACTGGGACCACGAAACGAATCTGACATCGTAAGGAGGTTGCCAGTTGTGGCTAATGCCCGCACTTCTACACAGGGGAGAGCCATTCATAAGTGAATGCTGCACTGAAACCAGCACTGTGCCAAATGTGCAAATGCAGGACCCACATGACGCTAATCCCGAAACCCGTGTTGGGTTTTGGGGACTGAACCACTCTGGCCTCACGAATCGTAGGACTCAGCGGAGACTCCTGCGAAGCGCCGGCGCGAGGAAAGCCGGAAGCTGGAGCTCAGCGTCAAGGAGGTGAAGGCCATCGGAGCACCAGGATGGGCTATTAGACCTCAAGGGTACCCTTTTCTACTCTTATTAGGGTCCTAATAGGGAATTTTAGGGTCTAATAGCCCATAGTGGTAAGGTAGAAGCTCCAGAGTCATAGGATTGATGTGGGCCCCAAGCTGCTTTAAGGCTGATATCAACCCTGTGATTCCAAGTGAGAGATCAAAGTTTTGGGGTTTATAAGGCGCCACCTAGGCTATGGGGTTTTGGTTTAAGGTAGAAGCCAGAAGACTCAACATTTTCCTGTGGATTGAGGCCTAAATCCTTGCCAAGTTCTCAGCAGATTTTGTGCTGTTTTTCTTTTAGCCCGATTTCGACTTTATTCAGGGACATAATCGGGTTATAAGTCCACTTGCAAGTAGAATTTTAAGCACACCTGGACCTCCAAGTAGGAAGGTCGGGCTTAATACACGGATCATACATTCCCCATACCCCCTAAACCCTAGACCCTAAGCCCTAAACCCGGCTCACCTTGCAATTATTTTTTGGACCGTGTCTGAGAAAATTTCTACAGGACCTTCGGGCTGTGGAGAAAAGGTCCCATAAGAAATCTAAACCCCATGGTAAGCAACTGGTAGTTGTTTAAAGGGTGTAGGCTTCTCAGAGCTGAGCAGTACAGAAGAGACTCAGAGTGAAGGTGTTCACTTGAGGGTTGTTCTACAGGTCTTTTTAAAGAAAGAATCACTGGGAATACGCACTTCCTTAAAATGGGATCCTAACCAAACAGGGAACCTACATGTGCTTGTGAGTGTTAACCATATAAAAAACTATGTTCAACAATGACCCAGTTCCTCGAACCTTTCTCTGAGCTACGTAGGGGTGCTCTGAGGAAAGTTGAAGTATCTGGGAGAAAAGGGGGTTGAAGGGACTATAGCCAGCTGCCAGCTAATGGCGCTAGCCAACATGTAGAGAAACACATAACCCTTCCTAAGCCCTAAACCCTAAACCCTAAATTGTGGGGATGGGGAAGGGAGGGAATCACTGTTCAGGGTAATGTCTCGCAATAATCATGTTCCTGCTAGGAGATGGCATTTGAAGACAATGCGAGCAACTACAAGGCACGGCTTTCAGGGTGCCTGCTTAGGGCTAGGAGTTAGGGTTACAAAGCTATGGTTTGGGGTTTAGGGCTCAGAGTTTCGGGCTTAAGGCGCCCCATTTGCTCGGTTGGTGTTCTGTAGAAGCGTACATGCTGACAGGACCTTCATCTGGTTTGAACTTCACGCAATTGATTTTGGAAGGGTGGGCGTCAGCATTTCTTGCCTGGCCTTCCGCAGCTTTAGGAAGCCCATGCCTCTACATCCATGCGTGCAGTTCCCAAAATTAGGGTCCCATTTTGATGCCCCTAAATATTAGGTGCCATAATATAATCCATAACCAAGAAAGTGCCCACATTTTTGAGAACAACCCATATGGGTGAGCCCCATAATTTGCAGGTAGCTGGCAGTGGCAGTTGCAGTGGTCTGAATGAAATGGAAACTGGGGTTGTTTAGGGGTTGAAGTAGATGGAAAAGGGGATTCTGGCAACACCAACTCCTGGACCAAGGGACCCTACAAGAGTAGTATTTTTTTTTGGGGATACTATCGTACCCAATATAGAGTAAGATGATGTCCTCATTTTGGGTATAGTATTTTGTACAAGGACTATAATCTTACTAGGTTCAACCACCAAAAAAATGCTACTCAGAGGTATGATAGTCATAGGGATCTAGTTGCTGGGGGGGGTGGTGTTAGGGTTGCCAATAACCTCGTAGTATTCAAACGTCACCCTCCCCCCTCCCCCCCCGGGATTGATTTTCATGAATCCATGCGGGCCTAAGCCTGTCCTTTGAAACTTCTTGGCCTTTTGACTTCCCACTCCTGAGTCCTAAACCTTGAAAACGACCACAAATCCCAATCGAAGCCGAGAGCGTCTTCAACGGCTGTCTCGGGTTCGGCGTCAAGTGCGCCGTGGTGGCCATTGACTTCACCAAGGCAAAACCTGAGGGGGTCTCCAAACAGGGAGGACCCTCCAAGCACCCTTCAGGTTCCTTTATGATCCCCTTCTAATTTTCTGGGAGTCCCT
The DNA here is from genome assembly GCA_905231905.1 of Symbiodinium pilosum. Lineage (NCBI taxonomy): Eukaryota > Dinophyceae > Suessiales > Symbiodiniaceae > Symbiodinium > Symbiodinium pilosum. Next base: position 103,177 of record CAJNIZ010037557.1, read on the forward strand.
AGTTCAGGTTTTGGTGGTGTTGGTGTTGGTGGTGGTGGAAATTAGAAGTAGGGCTAGAAGCAGCAGGAGGAGGAGGAGGAGGAGGAGCAGCAGCAGCAGCAGCAGCAGCAGCAATGAGTTGCGCTTTATCTGGCAATGCTATTGTCCCTAGCAAAGCGCAAGCTTATGTTCTCCCTTAGGGTAGTCAGTATGTAATGAGTTGAGTATAAGCTTGTGTGGTTGTGCTTGTTGCAACCACCACGCCCTTAAACCCTAAACCCTGAACCCTACACCCTAAATCTCAAACCCTAGAGCTTCTCATGATGCTCCTCATGATTTGGGGGTTCCCCAAAATTAGGGATACCATTTTGGGGGTCCCTATGTTAAGGATTATAGTATTTTGGGGTCTATATTGGGGTCCCCTTATTTTGGGAAACTACCATTTTAAGCCCAGCACTCACAGAGAGGCTTACACCACACCTGGGAGTCCCTTCTTCTGCCCTGGTAAAGGCCATGGATGTCAAAATTCCACGTCCATTTGGGTGTAGAGAGTTTGTAGGCGTTAAGTGAGGAATGCTCATCCGATATGTCTGCTTTGCAAAATTCAGGCTTCTGGGAGTCTCTGGATATCCTGTGGGAAAAAGTGCGTGATATCCCCTGCTTTTCGCCAGGGTATGGTGTGGTGGATGCTGTGGCGGAATCGAAGCCGCTGTTGGAGCTGGCGAGGGCCAAGAGCGTTCCAATTTTCTACACCAAGGCTGGCGGGTGACCCCCTGCACACCATGGGAGACCTGCCCCATTTGCCCAATACACGGAGGGCTCCAATGCTAGGTTGGCGAGGGATGTGCAGTTCTAGTGCTGCTACGTGTTGCTTTGTTGCAAAGGGGGGGCTTCAGGGGGCTGTGTGCATCGTGGCGGATGTGCGCAAGGTGTACTATGAGCATCCTACAGACGGCGGCGTTTTCACCCAGAAGATCCCAAGCCTTCGCACATGGATAAAGGAGAACCCGCTGGTGGAGATCGATGAAAGCATCACACCCCATGCAGGTGATTCTGTGCTCGTCAAGCAGCATCTTTGTACTTGCAACGGTATGTTTTTTCTTTCGATTTTTGTTTTCAGTTTCATCCTCTCCCCCCAATATGAACCCCCCC
>CAJNIZ010037557.1:104407-148541 GCA_905231905.1 Symbiodinium pilosum
GTGGGGGGTTTGATATTAGGGGGAGCAGATCTTTCGGCAATCATGGCAATCCAAGATTCATGCCATGGAACTCACCAAGTCAGGTATCCCTCTGCCTTCTTTGGAACCAATCTGGCATGCAACCTTCGTGCAATTGGTGTGGACACTTGCATCATGGTTGGCTGCTCCACTAGCGGCTGCATCAGGGCTTCTGTCCTTGATGGCATGCAGCAAGGTTTTCGATGCATCGTGCCGCGCGAGTGTGTGGGTGACCGCACGCAGAGCGTCCACGAGTCCAACCTTTTCGACATCAACGCAAAGAACGGTGATGTCATGCCCAAACAGGCAGTCATGGATCACTTAGGCAGCTGTTAAAAAAAAGTCGCTCTCGCAGAAAGTTTCTTCTTATGCGGCTCGACATGTCCCCAATGGGAAGGCCCCCGAGAACTAGCAGGAACTACTCAGGTGGCCATACTTGGCGGGTTGTAAAAGCAGGGTGCGGCTGATTCAGGTCGCCATGGACTCCTGGTAGGAAGACCCACGAGTCCTTTCTGGGTTTAGTAGGGAATCAGGGATTGTATTGTTATCTTGGGATTACAGAGGGACTTTATGCCCTTACTGCCTACTAGCTGCCAGCACGATTCACAGGTATATCGTCCGACTTCCGGAGTGCGCATATTGGAATGTGAGACAGAGGCAGGACACCTTGTACATTTCTGGATTTCTCGACAGATCAGGGAATAGGGGTTGCAAAGAGTTGTACGGGGACTCCATTTCTGATCCCGAAGTTTTTAAGCATAGTTTGTTAATAAAGGATCTACATTAGCCACAAGTGAAACGTACAATGACTTTGTCCACGCGCCCACTGCAATCCTATCCATCGCTCCACGCTTGTAACAGGGTTCAGCGGCTTAGCATTTTGGGTTTAGGGTTTAAGGTTACTATGGAGGTTTGAACAGCTGAAAATATTGTGGTCCCAGGTTCTTTGTCAGATTCTAGTATGGGATGCATCAAAGGGACTTCAGAATGATGTTGGTAAGTCTTTAGGCCCCTATGTTATTCAACTACTGTTGATACTAAAAAATCCTGCCTGACCTTAGTATATCACAGTATTATAACTCCCAAGATATGAAGTACTTAGGGTAATTCATAGAGGGAATAGTACCAAAATGACCTTAAATTGAGAATTGAAATTATTCTAAATTTCCCTATAAACCCTAAACCCTAAACCCTATATTCAACTATCAAGTATTTGGCCGTCCTCTGGCAGGTTCGCACCGCCACAGGCACCTCCAGGTTGACGGTCGAGATATGGGATGTCTCAGGCGACACGAAGCCGAAGCCCCAGGGTTTAGGGTTAAGGGGTTAAGGGGTTAAGGGGTTTAGGGTTTAGGGTTTAGGGTTTAGGGTTTAAGGTTTAGGGTTTAGGGTTTAGACGTTTTTTTGGTAAAGGTTTGAGCAAGTGCTGATGTACACGGTTTTTCCTTTCCCGGTGTCCGTTGGGCAGAGCCATGTACATCAGGATCTTCGCCTTTGGCTGGATGTGGGAGAATTCAAAGCTACAAACGGACCTCGATAGCACATTTACATCTCTAGGAACGCCCTTTCTTGAGACACTCCTACGTGAGGATGCAAACTGCCAGAACAACTTTTGTGATAATTTTTTCATTGTTTGAGGAGTTAGCCCTTTTAGTCCTGCTTGCAGTTGCCATTCCTACCATTTTTGCTCCGGTTAAAATATTACACATGGCATTTGTCATCTCAGTATCTCTGTTTTATTGTATTTCATTTCATTTGATTTCATGATGACAGAAACCCTAACTAAACCCTAAACCCCCAAACCGTAAAAACCCAAGCAGGCTCCGTGCTTGGGATTATTTCGCTTCCGATTTTGCGTGATTGAAGGCTTTCCGAGATTTTACGATTCTGAGCGATGGGGTTCACACATCCCTAAATCCTGAAACCCTAAATCCTAAACCCTAAATCCTACATGCTCCATGGTAAGCCCTAAACCCTAGATCCTAAATCCTAAGCCGCAAACCGTAAATTCGAAATCCTAGGCCATAAACACAATTTTTTGCGTAAGTCCTAAGCCCTATCCCTACTCCTAAGCCCTAACCTTAAGTCCTGAAACCTTAACCCTAAATCCTAAACCCCAAATCCTGTACCTGGGTTGGCTCAGATTCCAGAAGTGCTGGCCCGCCATCAAGAAGGCAAGGTACAAGGGGCTAGGGGGTTTAGGGTTTGGGGTTTAGGGTTGAGGATTTAGGGTTTAGTTTTTAAGGCTCGGGTCTAGGGTTCAGGGCTCAGGCATTTGGATTTAGGGGTTAAGGGTAAAGCGTGCGTGGCTTTGAGGTTTGTGGTTCCGGGGCTTTGCGGTCAAGTCTTGGTGCTTTAGATGTTTCTGTGCCATCAAAATAGATTATCTTGAGATGTAAGATGGGGTTCATAATCCTTCTACGTCGGTGTATGTGGGATATGTGTATAAGTTTATCTGTAAGGTACCCCCGTGGGAAGAACACAATGTGAGTTCATCTAAAGAAGCCCTCCAAGACATGAAGCACTCAGCGGAATACTGGAGTCCTACAGCGCGACATCAACTCAAATGAGCCATAGTCTAAACTCCTAGTATCCCCCCCTACTAACCCCTATAGTAGTTCCCTATATACTACCCTGTATAACCCCCCTTTAAAGAGTTTAGACTTTAGCTCAAATCAATTTACCAAGGCTCAGCCTAACAGTTGAAAGTGTGACGCCTAAGCTCCCCAAATGCAGAGTTCTCCCAGGCCTGAAGCTCCAAACCTTTTGAGTCACTGATGGTTTGGGGAGCTTTTGTGGTCGATAGGCCCATGAAGACGAAACAGGTCAAAGGTTGAAGGAGGCTTGGGGGGTTTAGGGTTTCGGGGTTTTGGGGTAAACAAAAGCCACAGCGGCTTGAAGCACAGAAGCAGGGCACTTTGCTCCTGTTACATGGCAGTCTCCTGCTCTCTATATAGGGATTATATAGGGATCATAGAGGGAGTATATAGGGATTATATAGGGATCATAGCGGGATTATATTGGGGTTATATAGGGATTATATTTCTTCCTACTTGGAGGGTCAGGGAGAGTTAGTAAGTAGGTTAATGGCCTCTATAACCCAGAAAGTAACCCTAGTTATCCCTCTTGTTAGCCTACTTATTGAGTCCTGACCTTCCGGTCCTAAACGCCTTGAGCTCCGCGCCTCGAGCCCTACCCTCCCCTAAATTAACATGAACCACCCCAAAGGACCTTGAAAAGGTGCCTGGAGCGGATTCCATACAGTCCTTTTAGTGGTCCCCAGAACCCTTTCAACCCTTAACCCTAAACCCCAAACCCCCAACCTGAACTTTCCCCTACGCCAGCCAGGATGCAGTTGGAGCCATCTTAGTCTACAACCCGGAGAAGCCTAACCATGAGCAAGAGGTGGAGCCGGGCACTTAGAATGACCTCCAGGGTAGGGTTTAGGGTTTGGGGTTTAGGGTTCAGGATCTAGGGTTTAGGGTTTAGGGACGCAGGATTGCGTTGAGGATTCGGGGTTAAGGATCTAGGGTTTAGAGTGGGGGTTTGGTTGTCTTCCGGTTGGGGGGAAGGTTGCGCATTTGGGGTTCCTGAAGATCTTCCTGTGCAAGGGAGCGACCGTCTTCGTCTCATCACCGCCATCAGCACCATCACCACAATCGCACAATCATCACCACCAGAAAGATCATCACCACCATTATCACCCTCACCATCCTCCCACCATCAATAAGGATCATCATAACATTCACCATCATCAACATCATCATCATGATCATCACCAGCTCTGTCACCATTTTCCTCATCGTCCTCTTTGCAAACAGTCAATCAGACTCTGGGGTTGCAGTGTTTCATCATTTTCCGGCCAGGGCTCTTGGAGCCGATGCCATCGTTGTTCAGAAATCAGACAGAAAGTGCTGTTGCAATGATGTGTCTGTTCTGCTGCGATCAAAGCGTCCACAAGCAGCACTTCCATTTTTCTACGTTGGCGGACGAACCACGCCCAAACTCCACCCGATTGTATGCCCACATACCAGCATGTGGAGGAGGTTTGTGGGGTAGTCATGGGAGAGCTGCTGGTTGCCTGGGGTTTCGTTTTGAAGCTGAGGCAGTGGTTCAACTGGTTCCCGAGGACAGTGCGCCTTTTGCAAAACTGGCTGCAAGGTTTCAGGGTCAGTCTTTGATGGTTCCAAAAGGTAGTTGATATTGGATAATATAGAATTAATTCAGGCATCATGGAAAAAGAAAATAACAACTACTATGATATAATAGGGCATATATTGGGGTACTGAGGGACCTAGGGTTTGTCCCAATTCCGTGAAGGTCAAGCTCCAATGCCTGAACCGAGCAAGGCATAGAGCCGAGTCTAATATCTCCTACTCGGATTCCTTGCTACAACCTCCGACTGACCTTACTGGTGGCATAGCTTCCTACTATTCAGGACTATTCAGGACTATTCAGGACTCTCGAATACCATGATACTGGTAAATCCAGCGCATTGACCCTTAATTCCTTGGCTGTGAGTGCTGCCAACCCGACAGTGAACCGTCTCACGCCTAACCCTAAAACCTAGACCTTGCCCCCAAGTTGTTGACCATACACGGCCCCCAAGGACCCAAATAATGGGTTTTAGGGCCCACGCACCATTGGTATGAATGGTATTTGGGCCCTAAAACCCATTATTGGGGTCCTTGGACCCTTAGGCTGTCCCAATGCTTCACCATGCAGTATTGTGAGTCAAGGGAAGTAGATGATGTACTAAGTGGTCACTTAGTTGTAGTCAGAACATGAGAGCCACTGCAAAACTGGACCAGCCCCGCAAGGGTTGTGAAAGGCATGAAAGATCCATGTAAGCTTTAACAGCCAGATGGTAACCGTATGGTTGATAGCAAAAGGATTCTGCATGACCTCATGATATTTTCTTCCTTACCAATTCCAATGTTTAGGTTATTTCGGGACATGCAGGTTCTTAGCATCGACAGCAGTACCTACATTTTCCACCAGAGCCGACACCGGGTTAGTCAGGAATGAAAAAGGGTGAGCTTCCCCAAATCTGGGGTGTCCTTTAGGGACCCCCCATAAAAAGGACTACCGTATATAGGGATATATGTTGGCCCCCCCACCCCAATTTGGAAAGCGATCAGATCGATCCTCTGGATCATCATGAACAGGAATTGCAAATTTCGGGAGTAGCGTGCGGATTCCTCCTTTTGTCAAAAAGTCAAACATGAAGTTAGATGCGCGCAGGACAATGAACATGTCCGCCAGCCAGGCAGGTAGCAGTCCAACCTCGGGTAGTTTTTGTGTGTACAGCATGGTTTAGGGGTAACCCAGACCCCTGATTAATGAACTCCCTCCCCTTATAGGGATTATAATTGGGATTCTCGAAGGCCCTTAAAAGGAGGGGGTTAATTAATCAAAGGTCTACATTAAGAGGTTCGGCCTGGAGGTTTAGGGTTTGAGTCTGAGGGGTTCAGAGCTTCAGTTCTGGGGTCTCGGGATAGCGGAATATTCTAGAGATCTGAACGGCGGTGGTCAAAGTTGAGAGGTTCCCAATCAATAAGGTGGCATGGTAACTGTATGTCCTTGGATGCATGGTTCTCGCAGAAGTTTTGGTACCCTGCGGGTTGCGAGATTTTCCCCAGTGTCAGTTCGAAACCCCACACCCTGCATCCCAACACCGGAACCGCCGGACCCCCCCCCCAACGTACCTAGAGTCCCCGCCCCAAATCCCTGACCCTAGACTCAAAATCCTGTCCAAAAGCAAGCCTGGCAACTCCCCCAACCCTAAACTCTAAAAACTCATTTTAGTAGCTCCTAAACAAAGACCCCTTGAAGGGCAGTTGCTGTAAGGGGGATGGCCTACCTGAACCCTCCAATGTAGTTCCTTTTTGGGTTTGTTATGGGTTTTTGGTTAGGATTCTGAATAGGACTACCAAAAAGGTACTACATTGGAGGGCCTAGGTAACCCACCAGGTGTTGGTGCTGCAGTCCCTGCGGCGTGCTGACATGATGAGGTCGGGAGTCCCAGTGCCGTGGGTTTAGGGTTTAGGGTTTAGGAAGGGGGTTGGGGGTCAAGGGTTCCAGGGGGCCAAATTTTAGTGTTTAGGGATCTAGAGTTTAAGGATTGTGGGTTTAGGGTTCAGGGATGCGTGCTTGGGGTGGAAGGTTTGAGATTTCAGGTAGGGCATTAGATTTGACACGTGGCTAGGGTTTAGAGCTCAGGGTTTCCTGTTTAGAGGGCCTCATGTTGTTCAGGTGACTCGGGCTTGGTGTGTTTAGTGCAGGGACCACAACCCTTTGTAGTCTGCATCCTGTGGATGAGAGTTTCTCCGCTGTCATTGCTGGTTCACGTGCGTGTCTGCATCTACTGTTCCTGTGTGGGTGTATAAAGTGATTTAGGGCACAGGGCTTGAGGGAGGGGTTACGGTTTTAGAGAGCAGGAGGGGCTCAAAGGGCATTGGGTCAAAGGTAGCGGCCAGGGCTTCTCTTCAAGTCTAATGATGGCCTGAAAGGGATTTTCTGGCCATTGCTGCGATTGCCTCATGAAGCTGTATTGCTTCCTGCTGCTTACGGTGAAGCGCCTGGACCTAACTAAGCCTTAGAGATCTCACTCATTCATTCCAGGGGCATTTGCGAACACCGTAACGGCACGTCCAAGCTACGTTCGTTGCCGGCATCGGCGTCCTTGGGGGAAGCCTAAATTCTGAAGCCGAAAAAGTATAGGCTCCGAATCAACAAGTCCTCCAGACGGGGTCATACTTCCAACCCCAGAGCCCCTACCTAAGTTCGCCCTCCAAACCTAGCCTCCCGAACCTATACCACTCCGCAAGAAAGCCTTTTCGACCTGAGTTTTACCCAATTTTACCTGTAGTTAGAAACCCAACTAATACCCGGACCACTTAGGAGGGCTTCTACTTGGACTGTTATCTGCACATGTGTAGCTAGATTCGCATTATCCTGAATCTCCAAGTAGTATCTTTCATACAGTTCTGTACCCTTAGCCCCGCACCCTGAACCCTAAACCCTGGACCTTATAATCCTAAACATGAAAACCTGGACTCTAAAGCCTACACCTTCTAAGCCTAAACCCTGAACCCTTTGCTATAAACCCTAACACCAGTCTCTTTCCGGCCAGGAGGGTGCCTCTGCCCAGCAAGATCGCGGCGGCGGGCGTGAGCCAGCCTGCCATGGTCTCTGCCGAAGATTTGGCAGCTGCCCCAGTGGATTTAGTGGGCTTGGGGTTAAGGGAGTAAGATTTTATCCTCCTTTGGAGTGTAGTGTTTCATATAAGGAATGCCTCAGTGGGGTGTAAAGCTTAGGCAAACACTTGCAATGGACATGGGTTTAAAGCTTAGGGTTTACGATGTTTAGCATTCACGGATTAGCGCTTAGAGTTCAGGGTTTAAGGCCTTAGGATTGGGGAGTTCAGGGTTTAGGGCCAGGGGCCGCCCCCCCACCCGGTCAGAAAGGTTCAGGGGTTTCAGGGTTCAGGGTTTAGGGTCTTAGGGATGTTTGTGACAATCATTCCCCAGCAATCCTCGAGATGCATGCGGCTGATTCACAAAACAAGTTTCCTTTCAGGCGATGTGTCTTTGGCAAAAAACGGGTTCCCTCTTGTCTACCCCCTCAAATACTACAACCTTGCTGGAAAGGGACTCCTAAAGCTGTGTCTCCGTGATGTTTGGAAGCCTCTGTGTACTGTTGACGGTCCAGACCATTGCTGACCCTATCTACTTAATATGAAACTCTAGCACTGCAGTAGACTCCAAGTAGCTGGGTGACGTATCCTTTGGCACGCCCCTGTGATTTTCATAAAGTCTGGACCCCAGACCCTGAACCGTGTTATGCCGACAAGTGTCGTCATTGTCCAGAAGACTTGTGGCTCTGCCACACCCCGACATCAACCCTAAACCCTAATGGACCATAGAAGGGCTACCATCCTTTTGCAGGGGGCTGCGGTCAGCTTGGGGGAGGGTCGATTGTTGAATGGACTACTTGTCACGCAGTTTTTCCAAACCTCGCAAGATTCTTGTCGTACGGCTACTGAAGATCCTGCATGGCCGCAGTGTACTAGATTACAAGAGTTCCTACGGTACGAGGTAAAGAAGGCCACAAAGGTTTTTGAATGGTATTTCTTTGTTTACTTTTTTCTAACTATCATTTGCTATGGAAGCCTTTGTGAGCTATGCCCAGTTACTGGTAGTTTCTACGCACCAAGCTGAAAGCGCTTCTGCACCTACAACTCACCGGTGCTGAAGCGAGCTATACTCTCAACTCCTTAAAGGGGGTTATATAGGGGATTATATAGAGGACTATTATGGGGCTTATTAAGGGGGATACTGGGAGTTTAGACTATAGCTCAAGTGGAGTGGGGAAGTGAATGTATGTTTGTCTTGCAGCCCCCATGTGTGGTGCGTTGACCGCCTTCAATACGCGCTGAATCCCAAGTCTTGACTAATCGTTGTTGGGTCCTGGGTTCCTTCCGGAGTCACTGCTACATGATACAAAGCTATTCTCACTCCAAACTCTAACCCACAAATGCCCGAAACTCCTCAATTGCATTGAGGTTTCCGCGCGGAGGGTCTTCAGCCGGTTGTCCTGGAACCAGTTTGCAGGGTTTGTTGCTGTGAGCTGTGGGTTCAGAATCCAGCATTCTGGAAGCGGGAGGTTTTGACTAAGGTACCTGACCCATGAAACGAAGCGAATGCAATGCCCAAAATGGGACCCTACCAAGTCTTCTGTACTTCTTTAAAGTAAAGAAATCTATATGGGTCTCCATGTTGGTGCGAGGAAGGGTGGATTGCAAGCTGGACACGCTCAAGTAACATTGCCATCTTTTGCCACACTTGGTACTCAAAGTTCTGTACGACCTTAGTATACAAGGATACCATAATTCCCCACTATACGGTACTTAGGGTCGTGCATGATTTTCGCTTCAACCGAAAAAATCACTCGATGGCCAAGATTTCTTATGAGGATGTTCTCCTCTAAACGAGCATGGAAACTTAAAAGGGCCCCTTTATAGACCACTGCAATTTTGAAGGGGGCCTAGATGGGGTTGCATGTTGGTTAGCCAGGAGGTACAGTGGATTGTTGACATCCGGGGGGTACACATGCTCAAGGGAATGTTCCTGAACACACCCTCAAAGCCTGGACGTCGGATGTGGGCACTGCGGTTCTAGTCACAACCAAGGGACGTGCTGACCGGCAACTGCAACTGCTTGATGGACTGAGGAGTTTGATTTTTTAGACGCTGAGTAGCCTTCCTCCAGTTGCAGAATCTCCTGTTTCCTACTGATGCATGTCCCCCCACATTTTTGAAGACCCCGAAAATTGATTGCAGGGTGAATGTTCGTTTAGTGGAAGGGATAGCTTACATAGACCTCCAGATTATAGTAATCATAAGAGTTAGAATCGTAACGGAATTAGTAAAGTAAAAATATCATTTATAATCATAGTAATAGAAATTTCTGGCCACCTTCAGCGTCTGACTTGGGTAAGGCCAGTTCATGGAGACCGTCCATCAGAGTGTCATGGAGAAGCAGCGGCAGGAAGAGGAAGATGCCGTGAGCTGAGTGAAACAACCTTATTACAGAGAGTTTAGGTCTTCACGTATTCAGATTCGAAGTCTTAGTATTCAGTTTAAGGATCAAGGGCTTATAGTTCAGGGTTCAGAGTTCAAGCAGAACTTTGATGTTTGTGAGCCTTGCCATTATGCGCTATGTGAACGCATACAACGCCCAATCTACTCTAATCCCTATAATACGGAATCCTCATAAAGTTTTTTTGTGGAAACTTCAACGTCTTCTTTCGAAGGTGCTAAAGATTGAAGTTGCAGAAAGCATTTTTTTGGAAATGGCATTGCTGGAAGGCTGGTTGTGCTAAATCCCTCGGGTTCAGAGTTTTCAGCATCATTTGTGATGGTTTAAGAGTAAGGTTAGCATCTGGCGATTTTCAAGGAGGATGCTTAAGGTTTTGCTATCCCTGAGCCCTAGACATTTTTAATAGTGGTCCTTTCTCCAGGCAGCAATGGAAGTCGACATAGCTCTTTTGAAAAAGGGCAGTAGTCTTCGCATCCAAAACTCTAAAACTTCACCAAACCCTGAAGCCCTGTTGATACTGAAAAATCCTGCATGACCTTGCCATATTATGGTACTATAATTCCCGAGGAAGCAGGTATTTAGAGTCATGCAGGATTTCTAGTATCCACCCTCGTGTTCGTTTGGGGGAGGGTAAGGTTGAGAGGCTTTTGGCGGCATTGTGTCCCTGTAGCGTGCAGCCCTTTTCTGTTTGTACTTATCATTGAAATAACGAAGTAGGGGGAGTCAAGGGCATGTGCTTGGGTTACAAGTTCAGCCCTGAGTAGGTTTGTAATGGCGTTGAAGCTCGAAGTATGACGAGGTCTGGAGTCCTCTCAGAATGAGGGGAAGTCGAACAAGTTAGCTTCAGGCCCTCATGTTGGTAGTATTTCTTTTGGGGATACTAAGGTCGCACAGATAGAGTAAGAGTGTTCCTATCACTGACCGGGATGTTTTGTGTCCGTATGGGCGCTTCTCAACATGACCATCATAAGATCTCTATATGAGCTATAGTCTAAACTCCAGAAGGGGGTTATATAAGGGATTATATAGGGAACTACTATAGGGGTTATTAAGGGGGATACTAGGAGTTTAGATTATGGGTCATATGACCTCTTAATCCCATGACCCTCTTGCAATCCTTGTGCATCCTCGGTGTACCTATAAGCCAGTGCATGTCACTTTGCAAACCCTAAACCCTAAACCCTACACCCTAAACCCCTCCCCCCTGAGGTCATGAAAGGTGGCTGAGAGTAGATGCCTTCCCAGGTGGCTGTTAAGAAAGACAGCTGCTCCACCCCTGAAGCATGTGCTGAGGGTTTAGGGTTTAGGGGTTTAGGGAGGAACATCCATAACCAGGTCAAAGCCGGCGGCCCCTTCTACGTACAACTTGGATTACATAAAGGTGCTATAATACAATACACTTACCTCACGCATGGTTCTCTGCACAGGTATAACAATTAGGGTAGCTCAAGTAGATGGACATGTGCTGCATGGAGTTAAGTTTCACAGCAGGAAGCCGGAATTCATGTTGCTTTGTACAGAGCACGCGGAGGGTGCGGACAAGACTCCCGCGCACCCAAAGGATCGCAAACGCTCTCGCGTAGAAGGTTGCCACGTGGTGTTCATCTGAGAACCGACAGCCTGAACGGCCTGAATAGCACTTAAGGGAGTATAGAGGCACTGCTATTATGATTCCTCAACCACTTCCGGGCCCTTTGGGGAAGCCCTTCTAAAGTCTACACCCTAAGGCATCCTTTATGAGCAGTTCTGTCCTTCGGTGTCTTGCTGTCTGTAGATGCGTTGCCCACCCTGAACATCCGGAATCTTGGTTGCGAGATTCCGCACGGCAGTAGTCACCGCAAAAACCACTTAGGACAACAGCATGGGAGTTGCTTAAAATAACTTCAGTATAATTCCTAGTAGGGACCGCTATTATCTCCCCAGGGTCTCTACATCACTCTGGGCCTGCTTTCAAAAGCCTGCATGTGGGGATGTCCCCAAAATTATGGGTGCCCTTTTTTTTGGGTCCCTATAATAAGGATTATAGTAATTGGGGGACTATCTTCGGGTCCTCTTATTTAGGGAAACTACCATGTCTTGCTTTCTTTCAGCTAGCACGGCACTTGACAAATTCAAAGCCCTAAATCCTAAGCCCGCTAAACCCTAAACCCCCTAAACCCTAAACCCCCTAAACCCCCTAAACCCTAAACCCTAAACCGCCTAAACCCTAAAGCCTTAGAAGGATCCCAAGAGACCCAGGCTATCTCCTTAAATCCCTCGGGGTCTCTAGGGTGCCTAAGGGTACCTTATTCTGCGCTGCTGTCATGGAACTTGAATTTAAGTTACCGTATTATGCATATATCGAAAATGACAGGGTTTCCTGAATAGTAGTAGTACCAAAAAGTCCTTAGCAGCAGCCGAGTATTTCGGGAAGCTCACACCGGATTGCTTGAAGTGTACCTGCAATTTCTTCTGTTCGATTCGCCGAGGCAACTGTGCCTACTACTGTTGCGATGGCAATAATGTCGCTCCCATCCATATGAGCCATTGTCTCAACTCCTAGTATCCCCCTTAATAACCTCTTTAGTAGTCCCCTATATAATTTATATACTCCCCTAACCCCTTTTAAGGAGTTTAGACTATAGCTCAGATGAGCTAGAGTCTAAACTCTATGAAGGGAGGTTACGCAGGATTTTCGGTTTAGGTTATACCGGGGATTATATAGTGGATCATTCCAAGAGTTATTCAAAGAGGATACTAGGAGCTTAGATATCCCTCAACCCTAAACCCTATACTTATAGGGGAGTACTTTGGGGGTTACTCAGGGGCATACAAGGAGTTTGTTTACACTATGACTCATATCTTCATGGTATGGCTAGGTGATGCATGGATATTCAACGGTTTAGGATTTGGGGTTTATATAGGGTTTAAAGGTTCGAAGCATCCTGATTTTGATCGGACCTGTTCTGCTCCCACTTCTGGAAACCTACTCATGAAACTCCAAATAATATCCCATGCTGACTGCTCCCAGTGCTGAAGGATTTGTCATTTTAAGCCGGTGCATCAACCAACGGGAAAGGTGGGTTCAGGGTTGAGGGTAGTCATTGATACCACGCTTGTTCCTGGACTCTTGCCTTTCACCCCTATCCTGAGCCATGCTCGACCTTTGCAGCTGAGCAACGCAATATTCGTTTGGAGAATGTTGGACTTTGCCGGTCCTTACTTCCAGTAAGGCATGATTACAAAGTGCTCCCGTTGATCTCGAAACCACCTCCCGCGATTTTTGCAGATGTTGCTACTAGTCCTGCCGAAGAGCCTTTCCCTGCGAAACCCCGCCACAGGATAGGCGGCTAGTCGAGTACAACGTGAAGAGCCGGGGGCTTGAACTTACATTGCCCACTTGAGCCAGGGTCTAAACTCCTTAAAGCATTAGATAGGGGAGTGTCATGCGGGCTATTAACATGGCCCACATGTTGAGTGTGCTTTGTGTTCCAAAAAATACCAGAATACGGCATGCAGGATCTTGTATGGAACCACAAGCCTTCCTCGCAGAGGTTACTAGGCTTCATGAGGGGATTTAGGCCGCTTCAATCCCACAACGAGGACACTATTTGATTTTCATGTGAATCTTACAAGGTCCTTGTTGCAAGTGGTGGAGTTACCAAACTCCTCTTTCTAAAGCTTTCGCATTCCCTGCACCCTTTACACACCCTAAACCCTAAACCCTAAACCCTCATCCGAGGTTCCGAGTTTGGGGGCCTTCAGATAGTGCAGCCGGATACTGTCGTGGAGCAGGAGGCCTTCAGCTTCTGATGTGTTTCGGTTCCGCTCAAGATCCTGGGTTGCTGTGGGTTTAGGGTTTTGGGTTTAGAGTTTGGGAACTTGAATAAATTCACTATAACAGGCAACCTCCATTATTTGCCATGTTCTCATAGTAGGGTAACTTAAATTACAGTAAGTTCCTGAACAGCGAGCCAGTTGATTCCGCTCAAGAGCTTGCCTGGTCTGGTCTAGAAGCCCCAGCTTTCGACCAGTTGCTTACCACAACTACCTTCTTTGGTGGTTAGGAGGGAATATGGGAATGTAATCCCTACATACTGCCGTCAGGGGATAGGGTCATGGGATCAGGGCTTTCATATGCCATTCGAGATAGGGGTCAGGGTTCCAAGTTTTCCTTTTCTGCAGGCTCGGCCGACTGGTTGCATGTGGTACCCGTACAGCGGCGGCAAGGGCGACAACCAGAAGGCAGGGTTTGAAAGGGTTGAGGGTTGAGGGGTTATGGTTTAGGGGCTTAGGGTTTGTGATATGGGGCTAGGAAGCCTTGTAGATTGTCGTCTCTTTAGGTTGTGAGTCTTATAATTAGAAATCTTGCGGCTAGTCAACCGGAAGGCAGGTTCGAGTACTCGTTGCTAAGGGCCATAACTTCACAGTTATGCCAGTGACGAAGTCTCATGTGATGTGACAAATGGGCAAGGCCAGTGTGATTCGCGATCTCTTGTTCTTGTGCATATGCCTTTTGTATCGAGTCAAAACCCTAAACTCTAAACCCGAAAACCATGGGGCTACCCACTATCGATGTAGTTTAAGAAAATCGATCTGATTGTAGAGGAGGAAAATCAGAGAGATCGCTAGAGGCCCTTACTCCGTTTCCTGCAGTCATTGCGTCTGATTTCGGCAAATTCCTTTTCAGGCCCTTATACGCTGGCTTTCAGTCTTGCACGGCGAGCTTGACAACACTCATATTAGTTTAGGGTTTAGGGGTTTAGGGCTTAGGGGCACCACTGAGAATAAGTTTCCATAGTTCAGTGCTGTGTGATCACCTCACCCCTATAAGGGACGTTAGATGTTGGAGGACACTCAATGTTACAGAGCGGGGTCTGCTCAACAGCATTGTTCTTCTTTTTACTCGTGCTTCTAACGCTAGATGGTATTCTTAGGGCTCTGACTTTTAGCCGAGGTATAACAGGATGTTCTATGGGGATCATATAGGTTTACACATGGTGTGGGGGGGATGCGTAGGGTTTGGGGGTATACATGTATACCCCCCTAACTAAAGAATATATATATATATATAGCTTGACAGGCTAGGATCGCAGATGTGATTTCAAGTACATTCCTCAACTAGGGCCTTAGGGGGCATTGCGCTCCCTGAGTTCATCATAGGGGTCCTTGGAGGTTCAAGGTAATTTTTTGTTATGGTCGCCCTTAAAGTAGATTATGGCTTTGGGTTATATTATAATAAGATCCCCATATACCCCATATTCTATCTACTTAAGGGGGACTATATCCCTAAACCCTAAATAGTAGTTTCCATTTTCTTTTCTATTGTCCATATATAACCCCTGTATTATACCCCATATTCCATCAACTTAAAGGGGACTATACTTGTAGCTGTACTTATAACCAATTCTCAGCCCGTAAGTCCCCCAAGATGGTTACCTAAACCCAAAAACCCTCAACCCTAAACCCTAACCCCTAACCCCAAAACCCTAACCCTGAAGCCTAAACCCTAAATTCTAAACCCCCAAACCTTAAATCCTAAACCCTAAAAGATGGTTATGATTCAGGGGTTTTGGGCTCCCAGGGCCGACTGTCAGGTCCTTACCATGAACGATGAGTACAAGTTCAAGATCTGGAACACTGTCAACAGGCGCCGGAAAGTTTAGGGTTGAGGGTTTAGGGTTTAGAGAGATGCCATATACAAGGAAGTTCTTGGGAGGTTCACCCACAGCTTCCGCAAAGGAATTCTTAGTCTAAACTCTAAACCCTAAAGCCCTAAACCCTGAACCCTGAAATCCTAAACCCTTAAGCCTAAAACCCTAAACCTTAAAACCCCAAATTAGGGTGTAGGGTTTAGGGTCTAGGGTTAGGGGTATAGGGTTTAGGGCGAGTAGATAGCTAGCATGTCAGGGATATAGGAAACATATTTGGTGTCGTCCAACCTTGAATGTTACCTTGTACGACGATAGTGGGCTGAACATGCTTGCGGCTGCTTGCGGCGCAGGAGAGTGATAGGGCCTTTAGTTTAATCTTGATCCTGGTTTCTTCATACGCTGACTGGATGTGCTGTATGTGGTAATTTCCCTACATTGAGAGATCTCAATATGGCTAGTTCCCCAAATTAGGGTCCCATTTTGGTTGGAACTTATGTTACAGCACGTAATATTCAGGGGTATCAAAATGGGACCCTAATTTCGGGAACTACCCATATAAACCCCCCCACATACTCTGATCCTGATGCTGCGGGGACCTGAATTTCGGACATGCATATCTACAAGACCCTCTAACCCAATCCTGATCATCTTGCAGGAAATTAACTATTGCTTCCCAAGAAGCTTCTGCAGTACGGAGATTCTGCGAAGCCCAGAGTTTCCGACTCGACGGATCCTAAACATACACCTAATACGTTGACATGAAATCTTCAAGACTCGCATGGTAGGGCTTGATGAATTAAAGCTCCAAATCCCCCAAACCCCAACCCATAGACCACGCACCCTAAACCCTACACTCTACGCGCAACCTAAAGCCGAAACCAAACCCCAACACCCCTCGAGGTCTTGCCGGAAGACGGCTCTAGCGCCAACTTACGGTGGACCGATTACAAGGCCTGGCCCTGCAGACGCGTGACTGCTAGTAGGGTTTAGGGCTGAGGGGCTTAGGGTAGGGCTTCGAATTTTTTGGTTGATATTGATGTTTTCAAAGGGCTTGAGGGTCTTGGAGGATTTGAGTGTTTTATAGGGTTTACCATTCAGGGGGCTCAGGGTTCGCGGCTTGCGGTTAGGGTGACTTGAGAGTCGAGGGCTCAAGGCGAAGGGTATGTGCCGTAGAGTTGAACGCGTGCAAGCTTTTGCGGGTTTGGCTTAGGCTTAGTGCGTAGGGCGTGAGATTTGTTGGACTACGATAAGTAATCTTGAAGAGTCGTTTTGTTGTCTCTTGAATCATTTTGTGTTCTCGCAGCAGAAGGTTTTATAGTGGCAGTTTGGCGGTGGATTGGCTAACAGCTCTTTTCTTTCAAGCTGCCGCTCTTTGTTGTACAACCTCTGACTCTTGCCTCTTGTGCTGTGTTTCTTGCATCCCAAGCCCTGGTAACCTTGGATCTGGCGAATCGTCCAGTGCGCGATGAACCCAATCACTGTAGCAGACATTGTAATTTAGGCATAAAGTTAAGCGTCATGGTAAACTTGCGGTTTCCGACGCGGGTACTCGGGATATCAAGGCGTTGTTGTCAGAAAGCTCAGGCAGAGAACTGCCAGATTAGAACCTTTTCTCGTGTCGACATACGCCTGAATCTGTCTTTACCCCGCGAGGCATCATTCAAAGCCCAGCATGAGACCTTCACTCCAGTCGGTGTGCACTTCGTACCTTTACCCAAGCGTGGCATCTGTCTGGACAGGCTTCTGTCATCATCGTTTTCTGGGTCAGTGTTGCAAATACCTGCTAGCCTTTCACTTGCTGAAGCCCAACAGGGAGTACAAGAATTACTGTTGTCATGTCAACCCAAACAGGAACCAATTCTACTCTGTAGAAAGTCTGTGCAGGGTTTCAGGTGGGCAGGCGTGCTGGGTACCCGCATACAAGGATCTCTTACTGAGCTTACCGCTCACGTGAGGGTAGATCTATGCATGTCTCCTATGCAGGCCTGGTAGCTTCCCACCTGGAAGTGTCCTAGGTAGAAAGCCCCAAAGCTTATGTTGAAGATTACAGGATTACATAGGGGTTATATACGGGGAAAAAGGGAATAATGGACAAGAACATGGAAGCTACTATTTAGGGTTCAGGGCTTAGGGGGACTTGTAAACTCTAAGCTCTGCAGCGCAGCCTCCTGCGCGCATCGGTCAGGATGACGCCGGTTTATGCGGAGGCCGATGGCGAGGCTGCTCTGAGATATAGGGTTTAGGGTTTAGGGTTGTAGTAGTGGGGAAGTTTCGGTTTCGGGTGTTGGGACGAGAAGCACCTCCGACGCCGAACCTGACACCCCCCGAAGCCCTAAACCGTGAACCCTAAGCCACTAAACCCTAAACCTCTAAGCCCCTACACGCTGAACCGAGGCAGGTTGGCTTCATGCCAGCCTTTGTTTCAGTTTGCAACTGTATAGAATCTCCGGCACGCAAGCATAACCCCGCACAGGCACCTCACAGGATCTTGTAATCAGAGTATTTGGAATCACAGCAGCCAGCGTCAAGAGCCAGGACGACAGTCCGAACCCGACAATAGGGTTCGGGGTTTAGGCTTTGTTTAGAAATCGAAGGAGCATTCAACCGAAGAGTCAGATTTGTTCGCCTGGCATGGCATGGACTCTCACATCCGAACAGCTTCATCCCAGTACCATCGCCAAGCTTTCCAAAACAGTATTTGCGGTACATCGGGAGTGCATCGTGCTGAAAGCAGGGGGGGCAGCATCAAGGGCGCCCGTCCCACTTGCCCTACTTTGACCACTTGCCCCACTTGTCCACTCGCCCCACTGGCCCAAGTGGGTCAGGTGGTGCAAGTTGAGCAAGTGGTGCAAGTCGGGCGAGTGGGTCAAGCCGAGCAAGTGTGGCAAGTGGGGCGAGTTGCCGCCAGAGATTTTAATCCCCCAAAAAGCTGACACTCTCTAAATGTGTATGCAAAGCATCATAAGGATGTTGGCAAGTGGGGTTTCTCACCAGACCGGCAGTCGTCCGTAGTCTGGGTTGATGTTAAGCAACTTAACTTAAGTCACCACCATATGGGGCTTTCTTATCATAGTAAGTTAATTTATCTTCCTTAACAGCAACACCGTAGTTTCTCACACGAGGCCCGACACCTCTGAAGTCTAAACTGCTGCCTTCTGGTCAGGAGTAGCTCCACCGGGATCAGTTTACGCTTCGTCCCTCAGCAAGGAAACCGTGAACTTGAATCCGGAAGATCCGCACCCTATGCCCTAAACCTTTAGCGCTAAACACCCTAAAGCCACTGCTTGGAGGGTCGCGGGGACTTAGTGGGTTAATAACCTCTATAACCCATATAAGAACCCCCAAGTATCCCCATTCTTAACCCGTAGTCCCCCTTGAGTAGATAGAATATGGGGTATATGGGGATCTTCTGAAAATATACCCAAAGCCATATTCTATCTACTTAAGGGGGATTATAAGTCCCTATGACCCTCCAAGTAGAACCTTGGAGCTCCTTCAGGATCAGTTTATGCTCTATGCCACCCACGAGAAGGTTCTGGGGCTGGTCGGGGCCTGAAAACGCATTTGACGGGTTGTTTTTCTGTTCGAGGTTTCAGGGGTTTTAGTAGTATAGTATTTGGGGTGATGCTTTGTTTTATTGTTTCTTTTTGCTTGTGGTTTGTGTTGCAAGGTTGGGGCATGTCAAGGGTTGTCTTTTCTGTGAAGCCTTAGAGAGTCTCTGAAACCAACAAGCACTCCCGAAAAGGCGCCTGTTACACGAAGTGGGGCCTTTTGCCTGCCCTCCAAACATGAACACGAAAGATGGAAACCCGCCCGCTAGGCTGCCGAAACTCAGTCCCAAAAGGGAGCCCTACAAAACATTGCTGTCCTTTGTCCCATGGGTGCGTACAACCTCGTTGTAACAGTACTTATGACCCAGCTATCTGCCACCCAGCACGATTTTGGGTTTGAAGCAAGCTTATGATTTGCAAGTAAACACTCTTCACTGAGTCACAGATCCATTGTGCGAAGTGTTTTGCCAATTCCTCGCTGAGCGAGTGCTGTTAGACCTTTCAGGTGCCCTACGTCTCTGACCCTATATTTTGGACTTTAGAGTCTGGGTGTTACAGTTCAGGGTTGTCCTGCAAAAAGGGCTCCCGCTCATGGCTTCGAAGCACAAAGTGGGTGTAGGACCCTCCAGAAGGACCAACAGGTGTGACACACTTTAGGGTCTAGGCTGAAGGTTTAGGGGTTTAGGGTTGAGGGGCTTATATTGGGGTTGTATTGGGATGATGGAACAGAAAATGGAAACTACTATTTAGGGTTTACCAACATACACAAAGATTGCAAACCCTAAACCCTAAACCGTGTCCTCTTGGAATGCAAAAAGGTTCAGCTCCCCCTGGATGGCAACCCCAACAAGGCCTTGTAGAGCAAACCTCTCTTTGCACGCGCAAGTTTGGGGAGCTTACAGTCCCCCTTAAGTAGATGGAATATGGGGTATATGAGGATCTTATTATAATATACCCAAAGCCATATTCTGTCTACTTAAGGGGGACTATATCTGTTTGAGGCTTTGGGTCTTGTTTGTCCTGCGTTGCTGTGCTGCTTTGAGTTTTGGATTCCGAGGTTGTTTCCGATTGCAGTCCTGGATGCATCAGAGCATGTCCCTATTATCTTGGTTCATGAGGGGCGGGTTGTGCATGTCTATCCCTGGCGTGCGAGCTGTGAATTCGTTACCCACCCTAAACCCTAAACCCCATTGTAACCTTTAACCATCTCCCTTTTTTCGGAACCTCGGAGATCTTAGTGGCTGCGTATTTGCACATTCCTTCTTCTGAGTTCCCATGACCCTGTTGTGGGGGTATAGAGTTGGGGTTAGCATTTTGGGGGTCCCCATAATCAAGAGTCAAGTATTTTGGGGCGTTAGTCGGGTCATATCGGCATCGCCGTATTTAGGAAAACTACCTCGCAAAGAAGTGTAGACTTTTCATGGCTTAGGGAGCTCAGCAACTGGGAGATTCACGTGGCCCAAACCTTGAACTCCCCAAACCCTGAACCCAAAACCCTAAGGCCTAAACCCTAAGGCCTAAACCCTAAACCGTAAACCCAAAGGCCTAAAGCCTAGACCCATGATGCCATACTAAGCCGCCTGGGAGTGCAGCGGTTCAGGGTTTAGGGTTTAGAGATCGGGGCTTAGGGAGTAGGGTGTGGGGTTTAGGGTTGAGGGGCTTAGGGTTTGGGGCTGCTCACAAGCTACTGTATCTCCTTGTGGGGTCAACAGCAGGATTCCCAGCTTTTGCATCAGAGCTTCATGATGAAATGCTGCCGCTGACATGTCCTGAATCACAGTCAGGTAACATTTACCATCGTTGCATAATTTTTATTCTCATTACCACTATAACAGCAAAACATTCATTCGCAATATCCTGCATATGTTTTGGTGTCTTATGTGCCTGAGAGTCCCCAACCCCACGCCCAAGGCTTGCGTCGCTCGGTTTTAACACTCGTAAACCTAGGCAGCCACTGTAAAGACCTTACAAGACGTGTGAAGTACATAAGCTGACGACATGTGGGCAGCTATTGAAAAATTGAATCTTGGGCCTCCGAACTCGGTCGTGATTGTAATTGCCACAAGGTACCCGTTGAGATGGTCCATGCAATAGAAGCAAGGGCAACCTCTTCCCCTGTCCCTGCGACCCCTACTAGTAGGGTTCAGGGTTTAGGGGTTTATTATTGGGGTTATACAGGGATAGTGGAAAAGAAAATGGAAACTACTATATGATAATAGGGTATATATTGGGGTTATAGTGTGGGGTTTGAGGTTTAGGGTTTAGGGTTTAGGGTGTGGACCAGAATTTTGACAATCATCATTCACCTGCTGCGCAGTGCATGGGGCTCATCGCGCACCCCGGGCAGATCGCGGCGATTTCCGTCGACTATCAGGCGAGCAAAGATATCTTATGATTCAGGGTTCAGGGCCTACCCTAAACCCTAAACCGTGTAGGGCCCAGTCTAGGGTTTGGGAAGCTGGTTGAGGGTTGCAAGTTGAGGGTCTAAGGTTTTTTTTTTCGTGTAGCTGTATAACGTTCAGAACTTCAGAGGCCGTAAGGGTTTGGGGTTAAGGGGTTAGGGCACTGTGTTTGGGCCTGAGTGTTTGAGCAGCAATCCGTATCATTCCCCAAACAAGCAAGCAGCTAGAAAACCCTATACGCAACTTCTGTCCTTGTAAGAGGGTGTTTACGGTTGATAGCTGACATCCTGGGCGCTTCCTCTATCAACACTACGGGTTGGGGTCGTCCCCCACCCCGTAACATGCATAGACAGGGAATGTTCAGGGGTGCTCGTAAGGAGCTTAAATTAAACTGGGGGACTGTCAAAATTATGGTCCCTTTTTGGGTCCCCATTATAATACGGGGCCTAATACGGGGCCTAATTTAGGGGACCCAAAAGGGACCACAATTTTTGACAATCCCCCATATACCCATATTATGGTAACTTAGTTTGAGTTCCTTAACAGCAACCCAGTTTAGGTTGACATTGCGTATGACTTGGAATAGTGATTAGTACGTAGCCTGACGGAAGCTCTTGTCTGTCCAGAATTTGTTTGGATGGTGGCCTGGAGTGAAACATGGTACATGAACTACAACCATCCAGAACCAGCCCTTTGCCCGCAGACTCCTAGCTGTTTACCAACATGTTGTTGCAACATGGCTGTGTCTTAAAATGACCCTAAACCCTAAACCCTAAACTGCGTTGAAACTTTCATGTTCTAAATTCTAAACAGGCAAGAGCCAAGGAGATCATTATCGCAAATCCATATCCTAGACCCTAAGCCCTAAACCCTAAGCCCTAAACCCCAAAATACCTGTATGCGTGTTCGTATGCGTGTGTGCGTTTTTGGTTTCGGGCTTGTCTTCGTATTGCTGAAAGCCGGCGGTTTAAGTTGCTTTTACGCTTTATTGCTGCCGCTGTTGTGGGTATTTCTACCTTTTCTTAGAATGGCTCTTTTTCCTAGGCTTCTGAGCTATGGAGATGCCTAAACTTATTTGGATGGTGTGTAAAATCTCTCAGCCCACAACCAAACAAAGTAGCAGGACTGTACCAGACAATGGGGCTGTAGGTGCAGAGTAAGGGGTTTAGGGTTTAGGGTTTAAGGTTCAGGGTTTAGGTTTAGGGGGATGTGATCTTAAATCATGGCTACTTCAATCCGTTGATCCTGGTCACCCTAAACCCAAATTAAGCCCTACTTGGGGGGTTCAGGGGGACAAAAGAAGTAGGTGAAAAATGCGGAGATAAGCAGGGTTATTACATGGCTTGAGGCGGTTCAAAGTTCTGAGTATACTTACTAAGTCCCCCTGACCCTCCAAGGAAGCCCCTAAAGCCCTCCACACCCTAAACCCTAAACCCTAAACCCTAAGCCCCAAACCCTAAACCCTAAACCCTGAACCCTAAACCCTTAAACCCTAAACCCTAAACGCCTGGAGAGACTCGCGTTGGCAGGGTCAATACGCCTTCACCTGCGGCGGCAATGATCTTACCGAAGCTTGGCTGTTCAAGGTCTAGGATTTAGGATGTGGGGTTTAGGCTTTAGGGTTTCGGATTTAGCTTCAGGGTTTGGGATCTAGGGTTCAACCTTTTTGATGCTGGGTTTTGGGTTTAGGGTTCTATGTTTGGTAAAAATGGTGTGTGGGTTCAGAGTATCCTGAAGTGACAGGGAACCCGAGATAGAAATTTTCCAAAGGGCAGAAGCACATAAGGGCCCCCTTTGATGTTCCCCATTGGTTTGGGGCGGCGCAGGGTTTTAGGGGGTTTTGCGGGGGAAGGGTTTAGAGCAATGGCACAAGGACAAGGTCAAGGGCGAAGGGTTTAGAGAGCATGCGTTCGGGCGAGGGACGTTTCGCAACTCTGGGAGGACCGGGCGCGTATCCATGTCTTCCTCTTCTTAACCTGCGCAGAGTGAAGCCACTTGTGCCCCACAACTGCATGAGGCAAATGCAACTGAAACCCTTCACCCCAAACCCTAAGTAAACCTTCAGTCTGCTATCCCCCAAGCACCTGCCATTGCTTATTGAAAGCAAAGCATGGTCCCCTCTGGAGCAGTATATGAGGGGTTCCCAAAGTTAGGGTCCTATTTTGGTACCCTAAATATAATAGGTGGGTGCCGTAATATAATTCATACCCAAAGAGGGTCCATAATTCTGAGAATAACCTTCATATCTTTTTTGTTGACCAACGGTTCCTTTCGATTTGAGAACATGGCTTTGATGGGGGCTACACTCTAGACCCTAAACCCTAAAAGAAGGTATGAGCCCGAAAACTCTACTTCCCCAAGTCTTACACCTCGAATGCCGATTCAGTGATGGGCGCGGCAGGACTACCTGGAAAAAATTAGGGTCTAGGGTTTGGGGGTTTTTCTAGACCTTAGATTTTGAACCCTGAGCCATAGACCCCCTAAACCCAAGAACCACCAAGCAACATCGCTGCCCAGGTAAACCAGTGGCTTATTGATCCTCAGCCAGGCCAACCCAAAGTTTCGAAAGCTCCTTCGACATGTAGGTGGTTGTCAAAATTATGGTCCCTTTCTGGGTCCCTATTATAATACGGCACCTATATTTTAGGATACCCAAGAAGGGACCATATTTTTGACAACTACTCACTACCCCTTTTACATGCCCTATCAAGACCATAGTCCTTCTACAGAGAGCTTACATGAGCTTCCGTGTTTGTGTGGGAGAGAGATGGCACGCTCTAAGCTGAACATGCCCAGGCCGTAAACTTCATGGACTGACATCCTAGAGACAAAATTGACTATGCCTTCCGTAACCCATCAGTGACCCATCAGAATAGTGGGGAATCAACTGGAACCATGGGAAATGAAATGGAAGCGGGGCTTCTATGAAGTTTTGTGGAGATTGAACGACCCTCAAGAACTGGAAAACATGTTTGGGTTACATTGTATGAAGAGAATAACTATATGAGGAGTTTGGTATAGTTCTCCAACGTGTTCAAGTTTCTACACTTCTTTGGTTCTTCAAAAAATGACGGCCTTTAACTTTTTAACATAGTCCTCACTTTGGAGTAGAACATAGGTTGAGGCTATTTTACAGAAAGGGCTGCCAAAGGGGTTGCCCTCATCCTTCTGTCGGCACATATTTGTATGGCATTTTGCCGCATTTTCCATAAATATCTCCGAGTGGGGATCCCATGATCCCCTTGTCAGTCCCTTGCGAGTCCCCATCCTAAACCCTTGATCCTAAACCCCTCCATGTAAATATCCCTTGGGTCCCTGAGGCTACCCTTTTTGAGAACCCATAAATCCTTTGGCCTTGAAATTCACTGCACTCCATATGGGAGTCTTGGCAATCTTGCAGACTCCCAAGGACCCTCATACTCCCTGCATGATCCCGACAGATCCTTTGGGGTCCCAATTCAACTGTTTCCCATATCTTCAACCTTGACGACACACCCGGCGAATAGTCTTGAAACTTCTAAATAAGTGTTTCTCAACACGGGGGGCCCCCGGCAACCCTATCCCGAATCTTTTCGGGCTCCGGGTTGAAGGTGTAGGGTTTAGGATTAGGTTCAGGGTTTAGGCTTTGGGGTTTAGAGTTTTAGGGTTTGGGGTGCCGGGTTCAGGATTAAGCATTCCGCTAGGTTGCCCTCTTATTCCTACTACTTGTCTTAGTGACAGTATGCATTGTCATACCAAAACCCAAAGAAGGGGATCCTAAACCCTAAACCCATAGAGGGGGATCCTTTAGGCCCCAGGCTGTATGTTTCCAATCCGGGTTTCCAGACGATCCCCAAGCCTTAAGCCTGGAACCCTACTGTCTTAGGCTGAGTGCGAATGGCGAAATTTCTAAACCACAAACCTCAACCCCCCCCAATAAAAGACCCTAGATCTTCAAGTCTCAGCCAACACTCCCGCAGTTGCGAATGCAAGCGTCATGGGGGGCTCTGGCATTGAACCCTTCGTCAAACTCCTCGACGGGGGCGAGGCCTGGGCCTCCCAGACATGGGTTCAGGGTTTAGGGTGTGGGGTTTAGGTTTTAGGGTTTAGGGTTTTTGGTTCGAGGACCCAAAAAAAAAGAGCCTCCCTGTAATCCCCTAGTCTAGGTTCCCCAATGTAGTAATGGGATCATCTTTCTGGGGCTCCATTTTTTGGATCCTTTTGGGGCTCTGGCGTCTATAAAGTTCTAAACGAGTCTTAAGGCTTAGGGTTTTCGTTTTAAGGGTGGGTTCTAGGCTGTTAGGGTGTAGGTTTTGGGTTACTTGCTGGTGGTCAGTAAGGAATGAAGGAATGGAGCAGAGGGACGAGTATTACTGTATTGGGGATTGCATAGGGCCTTCCATACCCCATTAATCAACAGTAAGGAGCTCCACGAAAGGACAAGAGGTCTAGGCTTGACGACTCAGGGGTCGAAAGGTCTGAAATGTTCTGAGTCTTGATGGCTCTTTTTTTGGATTGTTTGTGTTCATCACTTCTTGCTAGACTGGCCAATTGGACTCTTGAAAAGCAAGAGGTCTACAAGAGTCAATGCAGAAACAGAAGTAGTCAATTGAGTAGTCTGCGTGCCGAAGTTTTTTGAAAGCCGCAGTGCATTCTTGGTCTCGCCCATACTCTTCTTGGCGATAAGAACATAAAGACCGCCTCTACCTTAGTACTGCATTCCCTACTATCCACTTGTCGAAGGGGAACGCCGTCAGCTGCCTCACCCAAAATGGTAGCGCATATCAAGACGTGGTTCCAACTTGGCTTTATTTCAGGTTCTCAAACATTCTTAACCCTACCTAGATTGGTATGAAAGAACAAGCAACCAACCTCAGTTTGGCAGGAAGCCATCGGCTGTCATGCTCAGGCTCATGTTTGTGCCCTGACGCACGAACTCCCATGACGACACAGAATGACAGGCTGTGAAGGCATCATTTGACCCCAGAACTCGATCCCACTAAATTTTTGCCGCCGCATTGCGAAGGTACACAAACAGATCCGTCATGTTGAGGATACCGTGAACGGCGGAAAATTTGCACCGTCCTATATAATCCCAATTATGGTAATTACGGCGGTGCTTCAGGGGCCCCAGGTGGTAAAACTCCATCCGCAGCAGCGCGTTTTTGGAGACGTTTGTTGGCTCGACAGCACCTTGGCCATTTGTACAGCCGAGCCGAGTGCCGATGCTGCGTGTTACATTCCAACTATCCGGGCGGGAGGTAGGAGTTTCTCAAAATGGTGTTTTCCGAAGATTAAGGTTAAGGGGTTAGGGTTTAGGGTTTAGGGGTTCTTTCCGAGGTCCTTAAATGGGGACTAATCATGGTGTATTGGGGGGTTGTATGCCTTCTGGTGAGCAAGGAATGAAGGAACAGATCCTTGCTTTAGTTTCCAAATGATACAGTAGCTTCAAGAACGCCTCAATGTAAGCCCTGGGATGATGCCCCTAACAGGTCCTCATAGGCCCATAGGCCCTGGAGGTTCACTAGTAGTCCTCATCAAATTTTAACCATTCTGCTAACAAGAGGATATCGGTTGCGAGGATCCTATAACTCTCATATGGCTATCACCCTAAACCCTAAACCCACTACAATAGGGTCCAAATTTTGGTGGTTGGACTACGAACCTTGGATTTGTTGCGAGACAGCCCGCAGGTGAGCTCTATTCCTGTGGGTGGAGCTTCGAACGTGGTGACAATTGGTGCCTTAAAGCGGCACTTGAGCCAGAAAGGGCTGCCAAGATTCCGGCAAAAGCTCTTCGACAATGGCTACAGTTACCGTGTTGATCTGCGGGATGATGAGGAGTTGGAAGCACCCATGGACCTTCATGTCGTGGCAATGGACTTCTGCGAGACTTCTGCGCAGCAAGTGCAGGACCTCATAGATGCAGTGGAGCATCTAGACAATGCCATCATTGAGGAGATCTTGAAGCGGCCGCAGAACCCTGACTATGTCAACAACATCGGTGACGAGACCCCTCTCTACAAGGCCGTGGATGGAGTCCGTGATTTGTCGGTTGCACGACTCTTGATGAAGGCTGGAGCAGATCCTCACTGCCCGTCTGGGCCAAATGGCGATACACCTTTCATGGCGGCTATCCGCAGTGGCTCTCTACCCATGCTGAAGCTCTTACTGGAGTTTGTGACTGACGTTGACGCATGCTGCCATTGGGGGGACACGGCTTTGGGTTTGGCATGCCGATGCGGACACACGGATCTGGTGCTCAGTTTGCTGGCAGCCGGTGCTGATGTGAACAAGGTTTGCTCAGTTTATGCTGAGACCCCTCTTGGTGCAGCTTGTGAGGGAGGCAACCCGGAAGTTGTTCGCGCACTCTTGTCTGCTGGTGCGAATGCGGACTTCAACGAGCTTATGGACATTGCAAGTCGTGAAGGTCATGATGATGTTGTGAACCTGCTTTGGAGCTGGGATGACGAAGACCCCTAAGAACCCTTCATCATCAGTTCTTGTAGATGTTGAATTCTGTTTTATGAAGCAGGTAAAGGGGAGGGGCCCTTTCTCTGTAATAGGCATCCTTCGCAAGAATGGTTGCCTTCTCCCCAGAGTATCCTCAGGTCGTCCTTGCTTCCACGCTCCAGCTGTAGTACCGTAATCAGCCCCAAAGATTCAAAACAACCCCACCGCCACTGTCAAACAGGTCATGGGATATCTCTCTGCACATATCTACGTATGCATGTCAACACAAATGCACATATGCAAGCGCACGCATATATGTATATGTATATGTGGCTCTTATCGACAGTAGTTCTTCCTGGGGCTGGGGTACAGGTTTTGTATGCCAGGGGAAGCAATTTTGGGCTTGTCAAGTTGACCGGACAAGATGCAGCCGCCTTGTCAACTTGCACAAGATGTGAGTTTCCATAAATAGGGGGGCCCAAAATTTACCCCCAATATATTCTAATTTACTAGAGGGATCCAACACAAAAGGGACCTCTAATATTGGAAACCTCCAGATGTGCTCAAGCCTGGTGTCAAAATGGAGCTTAAGTTTGGTGGACTTCGCACGTGACTGAACAGCCGTCAACCTTTTTGGTACAGAGCACGCTAGTTCAATAAAAGGTTAACCTTTTTCGGGGCCAGGAAAGTCTCAGCTTGGTAAAGAGAACAGGTGAACTCCATGTCAGCCACAGTCTAATTTCCTAAAGGGGCGTTATATAAGGGATGATATAGGGGATTGCTCTAGGGCTTCATAAGAGATTCTGGGAGTTTAGGCTATGGCTCATGTTGAGCTCCTGCCCGAGTACCTTCCTAGCCAGGTGGTACTTCATGGGTTCAGGGCTTAGGGTTTAGGGTGGTACTTCATGGGTAAAGGTTATGGCATTCGACCAAACTCTTCATGCTTTGATACCTCGATTGCGTAGAGCGCACTGAGACCATCAACCGAACCCTAATCCCCAAATCCATGAGCCCCGAACCCAAAATCCTAAACCACAAGCCCAAAACGAAGCTGCCGCATCAAGTCCAAACAGCGGCGACACCGAATCCACATGAGCTATAGTCTAAACTCCTTAGAGGGGAGTCTATAGGGTTTAGGATTTAGGGTTCAAATTCCTTAAATGCGGTTATGTGGGCGATTGTATAAGGGAGTATTATAGGGTTTTCAAGGGGGATACTAAGCGTTTAGAATATAGCTTATATGGAAGTTTGTCAGCATTGTGATCCGTGTTTGGGTGCTATCATTATGTTGCCCTTCATATTGAGGATTTAGGATTCCCAAAATGACCATGATTTTGACAAACCCCACACGTATCCTTAGAAGTTGTTGACTCTTGATGCTCCAGAAGTATTCGGACTGTGCTGGTAGGGACACCGAACGAGGACCTAAACCCTAAACCCTAAACCCTAAACCCTAAACCCCCTGAACCTCTTCGTCCCTCAGGTTCAAGCAAGCCAGCCTCCTAAGCCTTCAAGTCGCAAGCCTGAAAGCTGAGGGCAGTAGAAAATATATGAGCTATGTCCTTAAAGGGGATAGTATAGTGGACTATATGGGGGAGTAGTCTAGGGTTTTCAAGGGGGATACTTGGAGTTTAGACTATAGCTCATGTGGATGAGAGGTTCTTCCCTGAACCCGAAACCCCTGAAACGCGGCAGCAAGCCGACAGTCGCCCGCATCGTTGTAATGGAATTGTTTAGATGGACCCCCCACCCATGAGGGATAATGGTGATGGTCGTCCTGTATTCCTATTATGCCACTATTGCGCGGTACGGGGTCCACCTAGGGTATTGTGATGACCGCCATTATCAGTCCTCGTTGCATAAAGAGTACAACGTTACCATATCGTCATCAAAGTCCCTATGCCGTGTCTTGATATCGTTAACATACAAGTCTGTAGACGCCTGTCATGAGATTTTCTAGTATATACCAGTATAACATCAACAAGCTTCATTTTGGCCCTGTACTGGCTTTTCCCGGCTGTGAAGGATGGAGCGTTCTTCTGTGACATGAAGGAGACCCGTGCACTATTGTGTGGCCCCTTGATAGGGGAAGTTTTCAGGTTTGGGATTTCAGAGATATGGGCGTTCCGTCCGGGATGGGGTCAAGGGTTCATAGGTCGCGCTGAAGGTCCAGAGAGTTGGGTTCAGGATTAAGGGTTTTAGGTTTAGGGGTTTAGGAGTTTAGGGTTTAGGAGTTTAGGGTTTAGGGTTTAGATGTAGGATGGGGGATTCGTCTAGAGCCCGCATGTCTTCTAGTGGGCTCTGATCCTGGGCTGCTCATTTTTGGAATTCCTAAACCCTAAACCCCTAAACCCTAAACCCTAACCTCAACCGGTTTTGTGGACCTGGCAAAAGCACCGAGCTGACCCTGGCACGTTGTGAAGCTCAAAGCCGAAAAGCCAAACTCTGTAATTACTTGAGAGACCTACAGTAGATCCATGCGTCTAGGGTTTAGGGTCTAGGGTCCAGTTTTACTGACTGGTTTGTTAGCAGGGAATTAATAAGGGAATATACTTCCTAGACATAATCCTCCCATATTCCCTACTACGCACCAGCAAGCTCAAGTTTATCGGCAATTTATTTAGAGCCCAATCTTAAGCCCCTCAGTCTCTTAATACGGCTGCAACTATGCATTCAGGCTCACATCCCAAAAGCTGAGCCAATCCACAAGCTAGAAACTTATCTGTATACCTCACAACCTAGGAAATACCAGGGTTTAGGGTTTAGGGTTTGAAGCCTACTGTGGATGGATGAAATCTTGCACCGCCATATATGGGCGTTTCAATAACTAAGGTTCCCTTGTTTGGGGTTCCTACGAAGGTTGTAGTAATTTGCTCACCTTTAGGGTTTAGAGTTTAGGGTTTGAAGCTCACATAGACCTGATACCATCCACCATAAATCCTTCAGGTCCTTAAGTACGGCTTCGGCAGGACTATTTCTACTACTCGCAGATTCGGTCACAAGACGAGAACACCACGAAGGTTGGCTGCAGTTCCAATTTAGGGTTCAGGGTTCATTTAGGGTTTCGATTTGCGGTCTGGGGTGTAGCTACCTGAAATTTAACTCTAAACCCTACATATGCAAAGCCCTAGGTTTCGGGTTTAGGGTTTAGGTTTTAGGGCTCCTTACTGTATACGCCTCGACCGAAAGGGTCCAGAACTTCTACAAGGTACCCATACTAAGATCATACAAGACCCTGGGACTACAATGTTGGTAGCTATCTGGGCTTCCACTGCTACACTACATGCCTTAGCCCCTATAAAGCCCCAGGTTCTGATTCATTTTCTATTTCTATTTCCATTCAATGCTTCATTACTGGGAATAATAACACGAAACCCTAAACCTTAAACATCAGACTGGTACTGATATTATAAGTGGCCATATGTCAGGCTTGTTTAGCAGTTTGAGCGATTGGGGGTTGAGGGCTTAGGGTGTTGGTTGGGGGTTTAGGTGTTAGGGTTGAGGCCGTAAACCCTAAACCCTGAGCCGAAACCTTGAATCCAAAAAGAGGCGCTATTAAGATGACCTTGAACCCTAAACCACATGGTTGAGGTTGTGGCTCCACTAAGGAGTAGCAATGAATTCCTGCAGTCATCTTTAAGTGCGGAAGCCAGGATGTATGAATTTCCACTCCCCGCTAACCGCCCGAACCTGCAGTTTGCCCAAGGATGTCTGTTATCTTAAGCCCAAGCTTCCAAGGCCTGCCGTACCCAAAGCAAACGGACCCTGGACGACGATTAAAGCTTTGGGGGGGATTTAGGGTGGGCTACTACGTATAGTTCTCACTGTAGAGTATGTTTACTTACATTCTCCTATGGTATTTTTTTTGTTTTCTTGTTTCTACCTCCAAGAAAGCGGTACTCACATGTTTTTGGTCCATGGTATTGGGTCCTTCAAATTTTCTTTGCCCTGCACCTTCAAATTGCCAAGTATGACCAACTCTCCAGAAATTCTTGCTTGCGTCTACCCAGCCCGTAGAGGCCTGACATGCATATAAACATGTATATGATCTATATGCATACATGTAGCTAGCTCCTAAGATTACTCCATTATGGGCTGTTACTGGGTGGAGGGCAGTACACAAGTTATCCAGCTTTAAAAGCCCTAAAACCTGAACACTAAACCCTAGACCTTTTCTGCATTACACAATTCTGGATCAATGTTAGGGATCTTTTTTACTTTTTGGGGAATGGGATTCCTTATATTTAGGAAAAAGGGATCCTTTTTTCTCCCTAGGGTAATGTGGACCAAGAATTGGCCAGGCGCGTGTTCTGGACGGTATGATCCCAGTCCAGGACTGCTTCGCTATGCTGGACATTCACGACATTCGTTTCACATGGGCCTTCCTTGGGTTCCCTACTGCATCAATGCTGAATAACTCTACTCTAGAGGGCACCGTAGGCGTGGTTGGTGTAGGGGGGTGGTAGGGTAGGGTCTCTGTGGAAGTTCTCCGCATTTGGGGAGCAGCAGTAGAGGCAATTCCTATGTGACATGGATAGTTCTGTTTTGCTGGGAGGGTAGAGGCTGCCATATCGACACACAGTAGCGTTTAACCTTCAAGCAGAACTCATGCCCGCCCCTATGTTGATGGTAGCGCATCCCCTTGTGTTCACTTCCCCTCGGAAAGAACATGTCCTTATCCAGTACTAACATACATGCAGTCAATACTTGTCCCTGCAAAGATGAAATTTACTATAACTAAGGTGGACCCCCACCCAGTAACAGTGACTATAAGGGATAATAGGGAATATGTTAGGGTCCTCCTCTTATATTCTTATTATACCAGGTTAGAGCCTGAAGCATCCTCATGGTCTTCACCCGATCAGAATCCTTTTGCCCTCCTAGTAAAATGTATCTAAACACCCCTACTCTACTTAGTGCTCAGGCATTTAGGACCCTATATGTGATCCAAATCCTTCCACACAGCGCTTGGGGAGGAGATTCCGCACCTGATGTGCGCTCTCGGCTACTTCCCCACGCAGCTGGAGATCACCAACATGACCAACGAGGCCTCACAGTAACCGAGAATGGCAATTTTTCCGGGTTTTCCAGAACCTATATAACCCCAATATACTATAGTAGTTTCCATTTTCTTTTCCATTATCCCTATAGACCCCCAATATACTATAGTAGTTTCCATTGTCTTTTCCATAATCCCTATAAACCCCCAATATA
Organism: Symbiodinium pilosum; assembly: GCA_905231905.1. Classification (NCBI taxonomy): domain Eukaryota; class Dinophyceae; order Suessiales; family Symbiodiniaceae; genus Symbiodinium; species Symbiodinium pilosum. The sequence goes on from CAJNIZ010037557.1 coordinate 137,259, forward strand.
CTATAGTAGTTTCCATTTGATTTTCCATTATCCCAATATTACCACGGGGGTAGGAACGTCAGCTACTTGGAGGTCCACACGCACATGTCCCAGGTTATATTGGGGAAATATTAGGGGTTATATAGGGATAATGGAAAAGAAATTGGAAACTACTAGAATGGGTTATATAGGGGTTATATTAGGGTTAGCAGAATTCGGCAGGCTCTTTTGCACAATGAAACTTGAATTAGTAGCATAGCGCATTTCACGGGGTCTAGGTGGCGGACAGCTTCAAGGCGAAATGCAGTCGTCTGGTACAGACTATGGGCTCCCTGATTTTTGCTGCTTCTGCTGCTTGTAAGATTTGGTCGATTCCCTCAATAAGGGGACCCCAATATAGACCCCCCAAAATACTATAACCCTTACTGTAGGTACCCCAGCAAGGTAATTGGGAAACCCCTACAGTCACCCTTAAGTAGATCGAATATGGCTCTGGGTATGCTATAATAAGATCCCCATATACCCCATATTCTATCTACTGAAGGGGGACCATATTTGTATGATCCGGGTTTACAACACCGATTAAACTTGTCAGGTTGCAGAGCAAGCATTTGTGTGGGGTTTAGGGTTTAGGGTTTAGGGTGTTCATCTTGGCATTGAGGCGATCTTCAGATAAATGAAGCTGTGTAAGAACCCACAGACATGCAATTGCTTGAATTTAGAGAGGTATCTGCAAAGGTGGCTCGCCTTTTCTTTGCTGATGGGGGCCCCAAAAAGTGGACAGTATATGAGGGGCTTTCGACTTTTACATACTTCCGTGTTTCGTTTTGTCTATCTACTTCAGGTCTAGTTTGCAAGATTTCTCCAGGCAGAACTTTCTTCTTGCAATGGCACCAATGGCACTTGCATCCACCCGCTGATTACCCCTTACGCAGGCAACCCAACACCTTGGATTCAGGAATCACATGGGGGTTTCTCAAACATAGGGGTACCTTTTAGGGTGTCAAGAATAAGGACTATAGTATTTTGGGATCTACATTTGGGTCCCCTCATTTACGGAAAGTACCAAATATTAGAGACCCAAGTGCCACGTAGCGCACGCTCCGTAGCCCCACGCCAGGACTAAGAATCAGTAGCTTGCTGTGAAGGTAAAATACTCGAAGTTCGCTGAAACTGGCGAGTACGTCGAGAGGTGCTCCTGTGGACTGCATTGTATTTCAGGGTTTAGTGGGTCAGGTCCAGGGTGGGCTTAGGGCTTCACGCTGCAGTAAGTTCTCCCCGCAGTTGCCAACCCTGTGTGTTGGGTACTGCCTCCACTTAGAAACAGTTGGATAAGAAGTGTCATTTAAATGCATCTACTACTAAACTTCCTGCATGGCCGAAGTACCTAATACCTTGGGAATTATGGTATTATGGTAGAACAAGGTCATGCAGGGTTTCTAGCATCAACAGTATGGCCCCTATTATAGACTGTTACTGGCTGAGCGCCCTACCAACCCTAAACCCTAAACCCCATATTGTCCGTCTCAATATCCATTTTCTTTCCCATTTGATTCTCCACTCTGGGAGTAACATGCCTAAACCCTAAATCCTTTCCCTAAACCCTAAATCCCTCTACTTGAGAGCCATCCCAACGGCTCTTTAAGCACAGATTGTCTTGTCAGGCCTTTGCATGGAGGATTTGACTTGACAATTCCCTGTACAGGCTACAGAAGCCTTATACCCTAAACCTGAAACTCTAAACCCTAAACCCTAAACCCTGAACCCTGAACCCTAAACTAAAACCCTACAGCCTAAACTCCAAACCTAATCCTTCTTAAGATTTGTGGGAGGATTGGCTTCGATGATCTGGTCAAGCTGTACGCGGCGGCCTCGGGGTCATCAGTGATTTCTCCGTTAGGGGTTTGGGCACCTTTTACGGGCTTCCGGGTGTAGGATGGAGGGCCTAGGGTTTAGGGTTGCGGATATAGTGTGCAAGGTGTAGGGTTTAGGATTTAGGGTTTAGGGAAAGTCTAACCCTAAACCCCACAATTATTTGTAATGCACAGGAATCAACGTACGGCTCCTGCTAGTTCTTGGACTCAATCCTTGCATGGTCACTGTATCCTTAGGCTATCCAAGGTTTTACTGGATTCGCAACCTGCCATAATGACTAGGGGAACGCAAGAGGCTAATTAGGGTTTAAGGGTGTTGTCAGTCATGGTTCAAAACGGCCCCAATCTGAAACATCAGCGACTTCGCAGGGGTGGCTTCAAGTGAGTTTCCTGTTGACAGCACTGACGTAGGGCATATCATGTGAACGGCGCTCAATATTGCAGGTAGTTAAATGCGTCCTTTGACCATTTGCAGCTTCATAGCTACCAATTGTCTGTGGCAGTTCAGGACAACCGCGGAGGAACGCATGCCTATAGGGGCCTCCAAATATTTTTTTGGTTACCATAATTACAATAACAACCAAAAAAACATAATTTAGTGGGGTTCTGAGGCCAAGGTGGCAGCATCCACCAAGCAACCAAGGGGTTTTGGCTTGGAGTGCTTTCAGGCCTCACTTTGCTTGCGCTTGGGTTGTTCCACCCTGAAGCCTAAACCTCTTAGCTTGTGTTTGGGCCCCACCCTAAACCCCACACCTGTTAGGTTGTGTTTGGGTTGTTTCACCCGAAAACCTACACCTCTTAGGTTGTGTTTGGGTTGTTTAGACTATGACCAGACTTTAGATCCATAGCATCGGAGATGTCAAGTTATCGTTTTGGCAGCTTGGGCCTTGTGTGAATGTAATTTGGAGTGCCTGGCCCCTGGAAGCCTTTCTGAAGCCTCAGGCTTCCCGAGACCGGAGCTGAAACCCCAAACCTAAATCTTGTTAAATATGATTTTGTTTCACTATCCAAGCCTTGTATCCCAATAAGGAAAAAGATGAAAAAGAATCCCCAAACTTCAAACCCTAACCCGCAACCCCGAACCCTAAACCCTACAACTTGTACCCTCAACCCTAAAACTTGTACCCTGAACCCTCAATCTCGCCCAGGTCAACCATCGGCCGGTCTTTGCTGTCGGCCCAGAGCAGATCAAACAAGCGTTCGAGGCTCTATCGGGTTTAGGGCTTGGGATCTAGGGTTTAGTGGCTTAGGGATAGGGTTCTATAAGAATCATATGGCGACTTACAGTGATATTACTCCAAGAATGGAAGATCAATCTGGAGAGAAAGGAAATTGGAATGGAACGCCTTGGCTTATGAGGATTTGATGTTTTTAGGGTTGGGGATATGGTGCTTCAGGCAGAGGATTGAGGATGTCTGGCTCAGGGATTGTAGATCCCTACACCCCAAACCCTACACCCTAAACCGCCTGATGGTTCGCGTCAGGGCCACGTAGTGGATGGTGAGCGGTTGCGTGTGCTTTGTCATGCGTTGCCTCGAGGGAAAGAGGCTGCCCTGCGGACAGTTTAGGGTTTAGGGTTTTGGGTTTTGGGTTTAGGGTTACGAATCCAGGCAGGATTCTACCACAGCAGGTTCGTGGGTTTACGTGGAAGTCCATGGGTGGCTCTAGTCTACTGATAGCTGTACCTACAACCCAATCAAGGTCAGGGGACTTGGAGGCTCTAAAGTCTGCTTCCAGGAACAGCAGTTATATGTAGCTCATAAGTACCCTCTGATCTCCAAGTGCACACTGATGAATCGGATGTGCTCCTTAACCCCCAAGCCTAAACCCCGAACCCTACACCCCAAACCCTACACCCCAAACCCTACACCCCTAACCCTACACCCCAAACCCTACACCCCAAACCCTACACCCCAAACCCTATCCCCTAAACCCTAAACCACAGGCGACAAAGAGGCATGAGCCCGGACCTTTATCGAGGGATGCCTTCCTCAATCTCCTCACCAGTCCGGATCTCAGGGAAAGCCCATCCAGCAGCCTCAAACCTTAAACTAGGGTTTAGGGTTTAGGGGCCTATCTGCAACCCCAAATTACCTACAGCTTAAAAATAAATAATCCTTAATTAGTAGGTATAACCTTCAAAACTGTAGGTAAATGGGGTCACAGGTAGGGTTTAGGCTTCAGGGGTTTAGGATTTAGGTTTTAAGGGTTCAAGGTTTAAGATTTTGAGTTAGCATGTAGGTCTGTTGAGATGGAGCTGATCCCCATTTCCATCCCTACATAGTTCCCTGCAGGAGTACCTGAAAGGGCTGGCTAGGGTTTAGGGTTAAGGGCAGAGGGTTTTGGGTTTTTGGGTTTAAGGAACTGATGCGTGTCTTGGTTTGTTACGAAGCCTTCAACAACACGACTAGCAATGTAGAAGCCTGAATGATTACCAATATTGTCCCTTACAGTTCTTATTATTTGCGACAGGTTCCACCACAAATCCTAGTTCTTATTTAGATCTCTACATACACAATCTGCAAATAGATCCCTATATAAACCCAGAATCCAATATCATTTGTATTTCTTCCATTTGGATTCTCCACTATTAAGGGAAACTATGTAGCACCCCTAAGCCAGGTATAATCCCTATATGACCTTTTGCCTCCATTTCACTTTAATTGTCCATCTGATTCTTGACTGCTCTAGTCGTCATGAGCCGCCTACCGTGCCCTAAACCCTAAACCTTTTAACATGACTCCTAAACTGCGCTAACGCTGGGGCTCTGGCTGCGGGCTGCTTTCTGGTTTTGACTGAGTCGGGGCTAAATCTGCACACGGTATAGAGCCTCTATAACCTTCCTTCAGAAGCCCTACGCTAGCAAAAGGGACCCTCAAACAGCGTTTGGAAGCCTCAGGGGATCTGGTTTTGGGCTTAGGGCGTAGGGTTCGGGGTTTAGGATTTAGGGTTTAGGGTTCAGGGCGAAGTTCAGGGTTTAGGCTTTGGGCTTAGGTTTCGGGCATCCGCACTTTTTGAAGCACGACCGAGCCACCCGCAACCTTGAGGCGATTCAACCTGATGTCGAACCTGACCAATTACCGATATCGTTCCTGAACGATCCTTAGGTATTTGTAGTAGCAGATATTCTTGATTTTTTAAAATCCTACATGGCCTTACTATACAATAGTTTTACAATTCCTAAGGTATAATGTACCTAGTGTCATGCAGGACTTTTAGTATCCACCCTATGCCCAAACAGTAGCGATGTTTTGCGTTCTGCACCCATTCTGTAACAGCTGCAGAAGATTCATAATGCAAGTATATATAGCTCTTAATATGGCCGCTAATCTAGACTGTTGCAGTCAGCGGTTCCCCTACTACCCCCCTCTATAATAACCCCCCCCCCCCGGTTCCTTCTAAATTTAAGTTACTCAGGGGTAATGAGGCCTAATTAAGATTGATTAAGGGGAACCTGGGGCGGGGTAGTATAGAGCAGGGTTAGCAGGGGAACCCATGACACAGGGTGGGGGCAGCAACCAAGAAATATAGGCCCCTACAGTAGTCGAAAGACCGCCAGGCTCCTAGGACTAGCCCCCCCGGCATGTGAGCCCTAAGCCCCTCCTAAACCCAAGGGTCTAGGGTGTAGTGCTTGTCCCTAAACCCGAAACCCAAACCTTGAACCCTAGGAACCCTTAACCCCAGACCCCAAAACCAGATCCCAAGCCCAACCCGTAACTGGGTTGCAGATAGGGAACTTAGATTAACTTACCACAATATGAGACATAATATAAGCCCCTTAGAAGCGGCTTTACATGAAGGTTAGATAGGGGACTACTATAGGGGGTCTTTAGGGGGATACTAGGAGTTTAGACTATGGTTCATGTGGGTGTATAGTAAATGATGGGGTTTCCGCATTACACTGAATTAATTGAAGTTCCTGAACCCTAAACCCTAAACAGCATCCCAGCAAAAGTCACATGTCATCCCTGGCCGCAGCACCCGAGACCGAGCTAGGCTTTTGCCAGGGTGCTCTTTTTTGAGGTCCCTAGTTTTGGCTTTTAGAGTTCAGGATTTCGGGTTTACAGTTGAGGGTGTAGGATTTAGGGAGAACTAAGGGCAATCATTAGAGTGCTGTAAATTACAGGGTATCTTGATCCTAACCTCTAAACTATCTTAATCCCGGCTTCATAACACGATACAGTAGTTTTGATTAATTAATAGAATAGCGGGTGAAGACTCTTGCGTATGTATTACTCATTATAAGTGTCCATGTTAGTCTTATGTACCTGTGTATGTGTAGCATTGCATACCAGCATACGACACTTCATGCCCTCATTCACTCCGGTGTGATCGTATGCAGTTCTTGACAAAGTTGCAGAGTGTCGTACATACGTACACATATATGCACGTACGCATTATGTTATTACCAGTAGATACTGCGGTTCTTCTTTCCCCTTGACCCTTAATCCTGCTGGTCATTTGGTGTGTAAAGTCTTCTTGTAGGTACACCTTGGGACCAAAGAGGCGCAAAAGAGCAGCCTGCTCGCCCCTTCGCGCGTCTGAAACGGGACCGCGCCTGGATTTAGGGTGTACTTGGGAGGCCCGGGACTCTTCTGGGCAAATCCAATTTCAATTCCTAATATTTTGAAAGATATTACTAGACTTCATCCCACTATACTACTCATAGAGACATGAACATGTCAATTTTACAGGACCCAAACTTGCCCTATGTGGTCTCAAAATGGCCTTACTGCAGTATTCGGAAGTATGATGACTAAGTAGACAGACCCTAAACCCCAAGTAGGGCTTAGAGCAATTTACCTCAAAGGCTTCCACCTCAACCTTAAACCCCCCAATCCTAACCCCTTTATCCTGAACCCTGAACCCTTAGTCCTCCACCATCCTACACCCTGAGCTGCCCGTACTTATAGACATCAAGGTTTAGGGAGTTTTCCAGAAATCCTTCCACGCTAAGACACCACCATAATGGAGAACCAAATTGAACATGGGATGGGAAAGACATGGAAACTGGGCTTATATGGGTTCCCCAAAATTAGGGGTGCTTCTTGGGGGTCCCGATAATAAGGGTTTTTGCGTATTCTAGGGTTTGTATTCGGGTCCCCCTGTGTATGGAAGCTACCATACAGGGATTCACAAGCCATTTGAGAAACTTCAAGGCCTTGACTTTTACTTCTTTGCAACCCCCCAAACCCCAATTTTCAACAGAGCTTCCAAGGTTTAGGGTTGAGGGTTTGAAAGGACAGCAATGCTGTAGGTCCAAGTTCAGTTTCCATGTCGGTTGTGGAGGAGGGTAACACACCAAAAGCTCCAGAGCCCACCCAAACCCCAAAACCACAAAAACCCAAAGTTTTGAGCCGAGCCATAAAATTTCAACCCCAAATACTTAAAACCTAAATCCTAAATCCTTGAACCCGCTTCTGAAGTCCCGGAGCCTTTGGGGAGCGTTCATGTTTTCCCACGCTGGGCAGCCGCTGCGCATGCGCTCTGCATGCCAGGGTTTCTCGGCGGCAGTTCAGAATCGACCTTTTTGATGCTTAGGAGTGGGGTATTCAGTTTTAGGGATAAATCTGAAACTGGAAGCTGCAGTAGGTTTTGTTTTGGAGGGTGGTGTTGGAGGTGTGGGAGTGTGCGCTATGGGGAACCCAAGGATGCATGTCTTGCGGCTCCTCTTTGAAAAGAATGTGTGGATGCAGGTCGATAGACAGGGGTCTAGGATTTGATGTGCGTCTCTTAGCCCTTGCAGCAAACACCTGAAACCCAGGGACTCGTTTGCAGCTTTAGGTTCTACGAGCCTGTACCAGGTGCATCAACCCGAAATCTGAAGCTCCAAAAACCCCTAAAGCATCAACTCCAAACCACAAACCTCTCCGAATCTAAGCCTGCAAGCCTCAAAGCGATGACTCTGACTGAGGGTTCATATGTATACTTCCACATAAGGAATCCCAGGGACCACTCAATGTCTTGGTTTTAGGGCTTAGGATTTAGGGTTTTAGCTTTAAGGTTTAGGGTCCAGCGTTAAGGGTTTAGGGTTTCACCCAAGGACAGTTCTTAGCTTCAGATTCCCCAGGTAAACTCTAATGTCGAAACCTTTTCAACCCCTCAGCACTGTTCTACCATCCTCTAAGCTAACGGGGGGTTTATGGTTTAGGGCTCAGGGTTTGGGCATTTAGGGTCATATAGCTAGCTCTGCAACGGACTATCGTCTACTAGGGGCCCCCTTGTCAGGTTCCATGCCCTTTGGGAAGGGTAAGGACCCTAAAGCCTAAACCCAATGAATCGTATACCTTAAGCCCTACAGTCCTGGACCCAAACTCGGGACCTTATGAATCCGTCTATACCCCCATATCTCTTCGCATAACCTGAGGCCCTAAAGCCTAAAGCCTGAACCCTAAACCCCAAAACCTAAACCTGAGGGGTACTTGGAAATAATCTTTACTTTTTGCTTAGTATAATCCTAAGGAACAATAAAAACTGTAATTTTACTAAGGGTCCAAGTTCCCCAATGAAACCACTTTGACAAGGATTTTGCCTATTCGCCGTCTTCGCTCTCTGCCACGCCGCGGCTCCCCATTGCTCGTGGGCCGGCGAGAACTGCCATGCCACCCATTGCTGCCGCCAAGCTCTACATGGTTTAAGGTTTGGGGTCTAGGGTTTTAGCGATTTAGGTTTTAGGGTTTTAGGGATTTAGGGATTTAGGGATTTAGGGTTTAGGGTTCAGGGGTTTAGGGTTTTAGGGTTTGGGGTTTGGGGTTTAGGGTTCAGTGCGGTTTCCCAAAATTAGAGGTCATATATGGGCTATATAGGGGTATATAGGTGTATATATATATATTTATATGCATGTGCATATAGATATAGGGATACATGGGGTTTCGGTTTCCCAAAAGGCTTTTTTGGCGATGATCGCATTTTCGGGTCTATATGATCTACATGCAGGTTCCCCTATCTAGGGAGACTGCCACATAAGGTACGTGTCACATTCACACGCATATACACATATACATATATGCATGGCTGCACGGGGTTATAGTAACAGGGTGGAACAAGGGTTGTATGGGGTTGTATATGGTTATATAATTCTATTTAGTATCTTTATGGTTCCATAGGTAACCAGGGTTATATAGGGTTTAGGTTGAGGGTACTGAAGAATAAAGTGGACAAGACCATGGAAAGCGAAACGCAAGCCACTATGTATAGGGTTATCTAGGGATTATGCGGTTTTAGGGATACTTCCGCAATGATGGAGAATCAAATGGAAAAGAAACTATTTGTTCATAGGGATTAGTATGAAGTAGAGGCTCTGTTATGGTATAAGGTGAGTATATATATACATATACATACATATATGTATATGTAGATGTATATGGTTCCTTGCGAAAAAAAGTATTGGTGAGAGTGTATATTTGGTGTCTACTTTCGGGGGACTATAAATTGAAAAACCTTGCACTACTTTCAACCACCCCAAACACTGTAGTTATCGGGCTTTAGGGAACATAAGGTGGTGCAAGCTTTCATCCGTCAACAGATTTTTAAACCGGGAGACTATGTTCCCCCTGAGATAGCAAGATTGTATCCTCCCTTTGGTTACGGTTTAGGGTAGAATCCGGGTAGAAGTCATTGGAAGAAGATTTGCTTACTCGGTTCAGCTGCCAGAAGAAGCACCACAGAAGTTAAAATGAGGTATGGCTTGAGGACCTGAGGTCTGAAGCCTTGTAGGGGTCTCGGGGTTTAGGCTCCAGGTTTGGGGCTTGAGGTTTAGGCACCTGAGTAGAGGTGTTCAGCCCAAGGCGATAATCCTCCTTGGTTCAACCACGCCAGCACGGAACAAGGCATGGACTTAGCTTTTGCTGGGCCTGGGAAAACCCTAAACCCTAACAGATTAAATGTTTGCTTCAGGCCTTGGCCTCCCTAAACCCTAAACCCTAAACCCGAAACCCTAAACTGGGTGTTTCTTGAAATGAGGGGAGGTACAGGGCTATGAGGAGATCAAAATGCTCCCTCTCGGGTTGTTCGCAAAATTATGGGCCCCTCTTGGATATAGATTATAGTACTTCACTCAAAATGGGATGCTGCTTTCGGGAACTAGCCTCTTGGCTTGAAGGGAAGAGCTTGAGTGACTCCCCATGCACCTTTCTCAAAACAAGGGGCCCTCAGAAACCCCCAAATCAAAGGAAGTAGGGTATGGGTGTGTACGACCTAAACCCAAAATCCCAGAAGATGAACTATTTTCGTTTGCGGCTTCTCTATCCCAAAGAGCTTCGCGACCCTGAGTAGACGTACGTGATTTTGGATGCCTGGAGTAGTTACATTGTGCTTGGATAGAGTAGGGCTGCCTTTCAGGACTTAGTGCAGAAATGGGCTGATAAGGTAGGGGCTAGGGCCTAGCGGCTAGGGTAGAGTTATGTACTTTCATTTCGCCTGACTACCACCGTTGAACTTTGTATGCGTTATGTGCAACCAAGTTTCTGAACTTGACCAAGCTTCAGAGGGAAGGACGTTTTCAATCTTGACCTTAATTTTTAGCTTTCTACATCCCCGCAGCTGCCCTGGCCGTAACAACCCCAAACCCTAAACCTCTAACTGCATATTTACCAAGGCCGTGACCCAAGCCACAAATGCTTCGTCAAGGATGCTTCCTGGGCAGGTTGTTGCTTGCCTGCACTTCAGTTCTCATTCAGCCATTCTTGAAGAACAGATTACGTTTGTAGGAACACCATGTGAGCTACTGTCTAAACTCCTGGTATCCCCCTTAATATCCCCTATGGTAGTCCCCTATATAAGCCCCTATATTACCCCCTTTAAGGAGTTTAGACTATAGCTCATGTAGCGCAATGACCTTGGGTTAAAGGGTCGCTGTGAGGATCCAGGGTTTGAATGCAAAGCTGTCGGCGTGGGAATTTGGGGGGTTCCCAAAATTAGGGGTACCTTTCTGGGGGTCCCAATAATAAGGACGATGGTATTTTTGGGCTCTATATTTGGGTCCCCCTATTTTGGGAAACTACTATGTCACGGCTGCGTCAGCAGTCATTTTTCCGCGAACAGCTTGGCACGCACATTCTCTGCTGCAAGCTGGTGTTCGCAAAGCAGACCCTGTTGATCAAAGCTGGCCCATGAACTTCTACTCTGGAGACAAGTCAACATGTGTGCCTGTTCTAGCGCTCTCTCTCTCTCTCTTTCTCTCTCTCTGTCTTCCTTTCTCTCTGTCTCTCTTCTCGAAGTGTAGCCTAAACCCTAAAACCCTAAAACCCTAAACCCTAAAGCCAGGTGTTAAGGCCCTTAGCGAACTTGTTTTATTCATTGCACCACTACACGGTCCAGGCACTAGCAAGGTGCGCGAAAAGCCCACAGAGCTTTTGGTCCTGAAACATGAGGACCCCTTGCAGGACGGGGATCAGATTCAGGGTTTACCTGGAAAACCTGGTAGCCCTAA
>CAJNIZ010037557.1:148641-185802 GCA_905231905.1 Symbiodinium pilosum
ATTACGAAATAGCGCACCATGGGGACCGCAGAAGTTGAAACTAGCATCATCAGGGACCACCTCCGTGGAGCATAATATGATATGTGGGCCATACAAGTTGAAGATGACATGAGATGGGGACAATAAAAGTAACCCTAAGGTAGCCTCTAAAAGCCTCAGGAAGACCCTAAGCCCGAAACATGCTGAGCCCAAAGAATCGAAAGAGTCCCAGCCGGACAAACCTGGAGAAATCGGCCACTTGGCAGGCAAGTCCGCGATCCGCAGCAACTTTATATCGCTAAACGCAAGGGCCACCATCAGCATCTCGAGCCCCTGCTCGAACTCTGAATCTTCCGACATGCACTTCCGCTTGCCTTGGACAAACCTGCATGAGAAACAACCCTGCGCAAATGTCCAAATGACCCTGTCATGCCCTTTCCCGAATACACAAGAAACATCCTCCTTTCACCTCGATGCCTTGACAAGCCTGCATACAAAAAAGAAACAAAACCCTCCGCAAACCTCCAAGTGACCCTCTCAAAACGTTGCCCGAAAACACAAAAAACATCAAACATCCCCCAAAACGCAGCGTTGCAAGTGAACCTGTCGGGGTTCCGATAGTTAGGATTCTAATAGGTTGGTCCCCTATCTTGGGAAACTATTGTAGAATCCAACTTTGTATGCATTTTCCCCATATTTTAGTATGAACATATGTGTGCATGCATATGTGTCAGGACATCGGTGGAAGTTCAAGGAACCGATCAGGGGCTTGAAATGGGCCCACTCCAAGGAGCTCAATTCCCCAAGGACCTCAATTGGCCGCAATAGCCCATGGTGCACCGTATGTTGGCCCCAATAGTCCCCAATGAAAAAGCCGCAAGCCTGAGATCTTAAACCCGAAGTAATTATTAGCTTCCATTTCAGCATCCATGTTCTGTTCTCTGTTCCATTCGAATCTCCATATTTCTAACCTAAACCCTAAGCCCTAAAGCATTGCCCCCACGTTGTAACAGTTGGATAATATTTGTAATGTAATTGCGGTGACATTTTTTAAATAAGTGCAGGACGGCCAACCCCAACGTGCCATGGAGGTAGTATTAAAGATCTATGTAAATCCGGATGTTTGCCTGTTTAGATTCAGTTCCGGATGTGTTAATCGTGGGCGGCCGAACGCCATTCTGTGCGGAAGTAGTATAATATACCTGTTCGGTTGTTTATGTGTCCGGATGTTTAAAAGCGTCGCCATACATATTGCCCTTAATATGACCCCTAATATAGACTGTTACAGGGAGGGGGCAGTACCCAACCTAATCCATTAAAACCCTAAACCCTACGCCCTAAACCCTAAAGCCGTATCTACAAACCAAGGTTGGCTGCATGACCACAAGGTGTTGTGCAGACCCAACCAAACGGTGCTATGAGAAGGATGAGTATCTGGCCTTACCTGAGAGGTTTAGGGTTTAGGGTGGGTACCCTAGGTATTTGGGTTGGCATACTGTAGTGGAGACTCACAAAGGCATCTTTTGCGTATAATTTTGACAACCTAACGGCTGATCAGGAAGCTGTTGAGGGAAGAGCTGTGTGGCCTCAGTCCTAGTATATCTAAGTCTCAGGTGTGTGCGCAGTTTTAGGGGGGTGGTGCAAGACTTCGTTCATTGTCAGAATGATGAGGTTGGAGGACTCAAGATCAGTTTTCATGCGCTGGTGCACTGCCTGCTTGTTCCGGAGGCTAGTGGATTGCTGTTAAGGAGTTTACACTAAGTTATATGCTATAGTGAGGAAACCCTATTATGTAGTACATACCCATAAGATGTTAACTCAATTTCAGTTCCTTAACAACCCAACTCAGCTAGTCACGAGTAGGCGCAGGTCAAGAGTTGGTTGTGTTGGAGTCTACATCTTGGCGGGAAAGGTCTAAACGGTACCAAGGTATCTTGAAAACTCTTCACGTCCCTGAATGCTCAAGTCCCTGTTGCTTGTTCCTAAAACTGCCCCAATCTCCCTACCCTACACCCCTATACTTTACACCCGTAAATTCACAGATTCACTCCAGCACCCTTCCCTGGAAGCCAAACCCCTCCGCCACCAACCACTGCTGGGTCATTGTTGAACATAATCTCTCACTGTTCTAACTGTTCTTATACTTTGAGCCCAATCAGGGTCATAAGGCTTAAAGCACAAAGCTGGAACCCTAAACCCCGAAATCAAATCAAGGAAGCAGACTAAGGGATGGAGATGGATCCTTCCAGTAGTCCTTATTGAGCACAACAGTCCCCATAACACCTATTCTCTACTTACCTTGGGTTTTCCCTTAAAGTCATACTAACACGGGCCCTACAGTGCGTTCCTATGAAAATGCGGGTCCTGTAAATTTTCCATTTACTTCAGGCCAAGCCATATAAAGGCTGAAGTCTAAAATCCTTGAAGGGTTATATGGGGGACTATTATAGGGGTTACTAAGGGGGATACTAGGAGTTTAGACTAGAGCTCAACATGGAGTATTCTCGCAGGTAGATCTTGGGACCCAAAGAGGTGCAAATAAACTCTGGGCCCCTAAACTGTGCATATGAGCCATAGCCTAAACGCCTAGTATCCTGCTAATACTCCCTCTAATGCTCCCCTACATAATCCCCTCTCTAACGCTTTTGAGGAGTTGAGACCCTACCTGAAAGTATGTAGACTAATGGCCTTTTGGGCTGTTTTAGTGGGTTGTGGGCCATTGTTTCACCTACTTTTTAATTTGGGGTCCAGGTAGATCTCCCAAGGTATTGGGCAGACTGTGTTCGGACATGCAAGCCCGGCATCCACGCGGAAGACCCGGCAGAGTCTTAGTTGCCAAGGGAGTTCAAGTTTAGGGCTTAGGGTTCAGGGTTTAGGGTTCAGGGATCAGGGTTTAGGGTTAGGGAGTTCAAGTTTAGGGCTTCAGGCTTAAGGCTTTGGGCTTGGGTTTAAGGTCTGATGGTTTAGGAGTTTAGGGTGCAGGGTTTCAGGGTGTTGCGTTTAGGGTTTAGGGTTTAGGCTTTTGTGTTTCAGGTTGGAGGCCTGAGATTTAGGAGTTGGAGTAGTTCAGGGTGTGGGGTTTAAGGTCGAGCAGCAGATGGGACATGAATGTCATGGATGGGTTTGCTGGATGCCTGCATTCTTTCTGCTGGCAAGGGTTCTATATGCTTTGGTGCGTTTATAGTAGGTGTAAGGTTGGTGATGCATGATGGTCGCGCTTGTGGAATGTTCTCTGTCTTGCAAGAAGCATCACAACTGAAGTCCGGAATGAGCTCAAAAGAGCATTCCAAGCTCTCCACCCAGACCTCACCCCAACCAAGCACCCAAAACACCCCTAAATCCTAAACCTTAAGTTCTGAACCTCCTACCCTATCAAAACCCTAAACCCCAAATCCCCATCAAAAGTCCCTCCAAGGAGTTCCGGTCTGCGTGGAGCTGCAACCTCCTTGAACCTTCGAACCTCTGCCATTACAGGATTGCTGGTGAGGAACTTACACGAAGTTACTATAACGAGGAAACCTGCTCACTTATTATGTACCCATATTGGTAGCCCGAAACCCTAAACCCTAAACCCTTACTCCTAAACCCTAAGCCCTATACCGTAAACCCTATATCCGTATTATGGTAACTTAACTTAAGTTCCTTCACAGCAACCCGGAGTATGTTCAGGTAGTGGGGGAAGGTGGACACCCTGGTTGGGCTTTATTGGTTTAGGGTTTAGGGTCTTGGGGTTTAGGATTTAGGGTTTAGGGTCTTGGGGTTTAGGATTTAGGGTTTAGGGTCTTGGGGTTTAGGATTTAGGGTTTCGGGTGTTGGGGTTTAGCATTGTGTCGAGGCCCAGGGGCTTGGGGCGTCAAGAGCCTTGATTTGGATTCCTCGCCCAAGATACGGCCTAATATGAGCCATAATCTGAACTCTTGAAAGGGGGTTATCTAAGGGTTATCGAGGGGACGGCTATAGGGCTTATTTGGGGGGATACTAGGATATTAGACTATGGCTCATTTAGGGTATACCCCACTAATTACAGTTTCGGAGATGTTGCAAGATTTCCTCCATCCACCGTATCTAACCTGCGAGGCTGCCTGTGGTTCAGGTTGCTCAGGGGCCAAGAAATGTAGAGCTTGTGTAGTATCATGACAGCAGTAGTTTCGTGCAGAGTTAGGCTTATTACACCTAGACATCTTACCCCCTAAATCCCCAGCTTATATAACCCTAAACCCTAAACCCTAAAACCCTAAACCCTAAACCGTTATAATACCAAAGGGCTGAAGAGTTGCCTTCTAGAACCCTAGGTGTAGGCTGAACCCTGAATGCGAAACCCTTAAGCCCCAAACTCTTAACCCACAATCTCCAAACGCTAAGGGCGAAACTCCAACACCCAAACCTTTCAACCCTGAGCTTTAAACCCTAGGCCCTAAATGGGGGTTTCTCAAAACTAGGAGTACCATTTGAGGGGTCCTATCATAAGGACTATAGTATTCTTGGGTCTATATTGGGGTCCCCTTATTTTGGGAAACTACCAAATCTTAGCTCGTTTCCCCCCACACCCTAGACCTTGGGTACCGCCCCCACCCAGTAAAAGTCCATATTAGGGGTCCTATTAAGGGCTACATATAGCCATACTATAATTGTTATCCAACTGTTACTGAGGGGGGGCAGTACTCAACCTAGACCCTAACCGCCTAAACCCCTAAAGCCCTAAATCCTAAACCCGAATTGAGCCCAGGAATGAGACCTACACCGAAGTGCCCGAGGTCGCCGTTGTGGCGCCCGGCACCCAGGAGGAGGCTGATTCAGGCCGATTGGGGGTGAACCGGTGGGCTCTGGGTTTAAGGGGTTTAAGGGGTTTAAGGGGTTTAGGGTTTAAGGTTTAAGGTTTCGGGTTTAGAGTTTATGGTATAGTCCCCCTTAAGTAGGTAGAATATGGGGAATATGGGGATCTTATTATCATATACCCGAAACCATGTTCTATTTACTTAAGGGGGACTGTAATTGTTACGCGATTAGGATCATTGTTATGGCTATGGTTTAGGGTTTCAGCTTTAGGGTTTAGGGCTTCTCAATTCTCACGTGTTCATAACCAGGGGTAGTGGAGAATCATATGGAAGGAGAAACGGGGACGGGGGGCTTATAAGGACATATAGGGACATGAGTCGTTAGTTAGCTAGATTAAGGGGCAGGTTACTTTGAACTTCCAAGAAGGAGGGAACCCTAAATCCTGAACCCGAAACTGTTGGGATTTGAGAGGCCAGGGTTTTACGTCCTTTGGAGGTTCAAGGCCTTTTGTTTTGGGGGATTGCGGGCTTCAAGTGAAGGACTCCAAGTTTCGGGGTTGGGGGGGTTTGAGGGTTGAGGGCTTGCTTGGGCATTGAGCCGTTCCAAGCCCCAAAAGACTTAAGAATAGCCTCTCTGACCCACTTGCTGGGCCTTAGTAGGGAATACAGAAATATACTATACGTGGATTGTATAAGAATTTTACTCCTTATTCACAACTAACCCCCAGTAAGCCCAGGGCCGGAATAAGCTTTAGATACCCCTCCACTAGACCTTAGTAGGACATCGTTTGAGGGGGCTACGGTGAGTTAATGTGCACGCCTGAAGAATTACCAATATGATGGCCGTATATTCCTTGTAAAACTACGGCTAAGATACCTCACATAGACCTGAACATGATCTTGGCACATTCAAGCTGCTACCTAAACTCAACCCTAAACCCCAGACCCTCAACCAACAGTAGTCTAAGATCCTTAGAAAGCCAAGCTGCGCGAGGCTGCTCAGCTGCCTGGGCCAGCTGCCAGAACACCAGATGCTGTCGCGATGCTCGTTTTCTTTGTTTTTCGCACCTTTAGGGTTTCGGGTTTGGGGGGTTCAGCGGAGTTTAGCGGCTTAGGGTTCAGAGTTTCTAGGGTTAGGATTCAGGTTTGGTAGGGGTTCTGTGGGTTTGGGGTTTAGAGTGTGCAAGTGCTACTCTTCGTATGAGATTTCTCTTCCGGTGACCTTCGTCCTGCTCCTCCTCCTCCACCTCCTCCATGTCATCATCATCTATCCCTTGGTCCACCATTATTATCACTTTCTTGTTTGGTTGTGTCTCCCTTGTCTGTTGTGCGGAGCCTACGGTTTGGGCTCTTGTGATTGTAGAATTTGGGGTGTGTGGAAGTTTCATGCCTAGAGCTGCGGCCTTAGGGTGTAAGGTTGAAAGCGCCAGATCTCGCAGGGTCTGAAACACTTCTTGGACCATTTGAGCTACTGTCTAAACTCCTAGTATCCCCCTTAAGAAGCCCTCTAGTAGTTCCCTAGATATTTCCCTATATAACCCCTTTTAAGGAGTTTAGACTATGGCTCATTTAGGCTTTAGGATTTACGTAGGGCTTCTTTTGAATTTTGGCCCTCCAAGGATGGCTATACCTGCTTCGAGAAGGATGACACATGGGCGGATTGCAGAACGCATTGCGTGCCCGGCATCAACGAGGACGGCCCCTGAATCCCTGATTCCAGGGTTTAGGGCTTCTATCCTGTCACGCTTGGGCGATCCCCTACTTGGAGGTCCACTGGCACTTATAACCTTGCCCCAGTAGTGGGGAATCACGTGGGACGTCAAAAGGAAAATGAGATGGACAGGATGTAAAGGGATGCAGGGTTTAGGCAAGTTAGCCTACTCAGCCCTGTTACAGGCCCTCCAAATACAATATTTGGCTTGAAAAGTAGGCTTGTAAGTAGGTTTCAATTTCCCTTGGACCTGAAGGATTACCTGGACCCCCCCGCAAGACACATTGATGATAATCAGTCCACAAACCCCTCTGTCCCAGGACCTGGGGTTTAAGGGATAGGTGTCTAGGTCTGCTCCACCCCGAGCCACTCGCTGTAGCTCAGCTCAGCCATTCTCACCCTTGACCCGCTCAACTCTTTTAGGGCCTATTCTAGGGTTTATGATGGTTTTTCTAGCCCCAAAACCCCCCTACTAAGGGCTCGGATCTAAAGCACAATTCATTGCTTGGGGTCGGGCCCCTCGGAGAGTGTTTCTTGTACGAAGTTTACTTGAAAATGGGGCCATTTCCTAGCATTTCTGGCCTGGCTGGGTCCATCCCCAATCACATTTCCGGAACGTCGAAGTGGGCAGCCAGACTGTGACAGGGAAGACCAACCGCCCATGGCGCGCCACCCGGGTTATGATGGGGAGCAGCCCCATCAAGAAGCAGAATCAAGAAATGGCATGGTCCCGAAAACGGTTCCCCAAATCAGGCATCCGGAATGCCGGGATGGGGAGCCAGACCTTCAATCCATGAAGAACATGTTGGCTTGAGGGTATTGCCTGTGTAGTACTGATGTGCTGGCTAATCTAGGCCTAACTCGCGAAGCGTCAACTCCAGGCCCAGGCTTCCCAATATAACCCCATATACTATAGTAGTTTCCATTTTCTTTTCCATTATCCTTATATTGCCCTATTATAACTCCTATAATCCTAAATCTAACCCCAATGTAACCCTATATTACCAGCATTATCCCTATGTTGCCCTATATAACTCCTATAATCCTTAGTATATTGGGAAATCTATAGTACCCCAAACCCTGCCTGGCCTCGACAGTGAACGCTCGGGCTCTGCTGCTCGCTCTGAAGGCTGTAAAGTTCATGGTTTAGGATTTAGGGTTTAGGGTTTAGGATTTAGAGTTCTGGGTTTACCACTATGGGCTATTAGACCCTAAAATTCCCCATTAGGACCCTATTTAGGGTAGTTGGTAGGATTTAGGGTCGGGTCTGGGGGACCCAAGTTTTAGGGGTCAGGGGGTTTAGGGTTCAGGGTTATTTCCAGGTAATATCTTGCAGTCCCTTACATTTACTAGTATGGACTAACACGACTGTTTTGCACGATGCCTGCCGAGACCCCAAGCCCTAAACCCCTGTTAACATCCAGCTTCTTTGCCATTTTCCTTTTGAGGTTTAGGGTTTAGGGTTTCTAACATGGAAATTACTCTCTAAACCCTAAACTGTTTGCACGACGCGGAAGTTTCATCAACCGGGGGAAGGTTCGTATAAGATGTGCCATTTGTATGAAATGTAGAACTCACATAATGTATGAGGTATAGGGTGCATATAGGTTTCATGTAGGGTGTAGGCGTTATGTTGGGTCCGATGTCCTTGTGATGTTGTATACCCGCTCCCCTGTCTAGGTTAGACATTTAGGAATTTTCAATGCCAAGGGATGAGGGAGCTCTTGTAATATCAGGGCTAGGCCCAAAACCCCAAACCCGCAAGCCAGGACGACCCGCCTCTATATCGCACTCCGTGGAAGTGCACAGTGTCGAAGCTTTCAACCAGCTATGGGTTCGCTGCGGATACAAAACTCTTGCATGACCTTAGGTACTTTACTATGTTGTTGTACTACGATTCCCAGGGCTTAAGGTGCTTCGGGTCATGCAGGATTTGTAGTATCCACTGCAATGCGAGGGATTTAGTGTGTGGGCGTGAATGTGAGCGTGACTCGTGGTCTACTTGCCTATTAACTGTTGAGGGAGGTCCAACTTTGTGTTTCTTTGCTATCTTGCTGCAATATTTTGACTGAAGAAGAGATCCAACCTTTGTTCTTCCTATGTTGTTGCTTGGACGGAGAAGAACGAGTATTGGAGGTTGTCAAATGTCCCTTCGTGGGTGCCTACAAAGTATGGGCAGTACTAGACTGAGCCTAATAGGACCACAGCATTGACAATACTCCCTGGCGTGTACAGGTCTCTGATCCACAGTTCAGTGGACTGGGTGAATGCCTGTTTGTTGACATAATCCCGGGTCACTGCAGAGAGAGGAAGATGGTAAATTCTTTGCTAACGCAACCTTTGCCCCACCAAAAACTTCCTCAATCTGCCGTTTCTTTCATATCCCAAACAACTTCCCCCCAGGCACAAATCCTAGAATATGGTTGTAGAATTGGGCCAAGGCTACACTTATCATTAAGTTATCATGACCCATGAACCCAGGAAGACCAACGCCACCGAAATAAGGAATATATCAAATCACATTAGGGCTTCTGGTGCCATGTAGTGAATTGAGGTAAATTGGGTTCTTTGTGAACCTCCAAGTATGGTGCCATGTGTTCCCTGCACCTAGACGCTGGACCCATGATGGCCGTCTAAGAATCCGCATCATCCAATTTGGCCTAATATGTACAGGATTCGTGTCGGGTGTTGAAGGGAATTAGAGTTTGTCTTGTTTGGGCCCTGTTTGATCAATCACCTAGAAATGTAGCCTCATTTCTTGACAGTGATTATACACATGTTTGAGCCCGTCTCGCGTGCATTCCCTCGCTGTCCCGGACTTCACGAGGTTTCCCCTTTGGCCACCGTACTTGGAGAGTTAGGGGACTCAGCCATTTGGTAACCCCAGTTATGCCCATTGTTAACCCACTTACGAAGTCTCTCTGACCCTCCAAGTAAGCTCGACAAACCCGAGACCCTCTATTCGCCCTAAATGAACCCGTGCAATCCTATCTCTGAAGCCCTTAAGTTCTCAAACCCAATTTCAAAATCTTACAGTCTTACAGGAGGGAATAAGGGAAAAATCTTGATATAATGTATTCCCTTATTCCTACTAGAAATTCTTACAGTAGGGAAGAATCCCCATATAATGTATTCCCTTATTCCCTACTAGAAATTCTTACAGTAGGGAATAATCCCCATATAATGTATTCCCTTATTCCCTACCCTAAACCCTAAACCCTAAACCTTATTTCCTACTCGAAATTCCAGGTGTTGGAGCCCATTGTGTTTCTCGGTTCCTCGCTCCCGAGGCTGCCGAGATGGAAGTTGGTGTTTAGGGTTTAGGGTTTTAGGGTTTAGGGTTTAGGGTTTGTATATGGTTTGATTGGTTTTGTAATGTTTTGTATATGGTACAAGGTTGATATAGGGTTTGAGGTTTAGGGTTTGTATAGGGTTTGATAGGTTTCGTATATGGTACAAGATTGGTATAGGGTTTGAGGTTTTGGGTTTGCATAGGGTATGTTTGGGTTAAGTAAGGGTCTAGAGAGAGTTTGTATATGATACAAGGTTTGTATGTGGTTTAGCCTTGATGTACGGCTTAAGATCGCATTTGGGGCTCACTCTTCTTTTCCACGAACCAAATTATCGCATGGGTCTGTGCATCTCCTGTTATATCTTCATTAGGGAGGTAGTATGATGTGGGGGAGCGGTAGTAGGGGAACCCATGACGCACTCTCAGATCTTAAGCCCGAAGCGCGAAACCCTAGAACTCGAACCCAAAGCCCTACACCCTCAGCCCAAAACCTTATAAACTCCAAACCCTGAACCCTAAACCCTAAACCCTTAGCCCAAAACCTTATAAACTCCAAACCCTGAATCTTAAAACCTTGACCCTGAGCCCGAAACCACCCAACCCTAAACCCTAAACCCTAAACCCTAAACCTCCTTGGCTAAGGGATGTAGTGGCGCCCAGCAGCTCGCCGGTTGCGCGACATGGGAGGCTACAGGTGAGAGGGAATCAGATACTGTGGCTACAATTTGAGGGTTTACAGTTAGGGTTTAGGGTTTAGGTTTAGGGGTTTAGGGTTTAGGGTTGTTTAGTGTTGTTTAGGGGTTTAGGGTTTAGGGTTGACGGGATTAATTACCTGAGTAGCCCAACAACCAGAAATCAACACACAGTTTTCCAAGTTGCAACTTATTTTGAGATCAGGGCCCTTACCTAGGAAGGATCATCCAGATTATTTCTGCATGTCCCGCCCATCGCCGGGTAGACCGTAGGGGTGAAGAAGATTCAGGGCTTCAGGGTGTCTCGGTGAGGGGGTGCGCTGGTGCTAGAAGCACCCAGGCGCGCACCTCACCCTCGCCTCAACCTTTTACGGGTTTAGGGTTCTCTCGCCCTCTTATCGCGCTCCTGTCTTCTTATTTGTTTTTTTGCACCTGTCTAGACCAGGCGGGTGCAGGGTTTGGGTTGGGTCTGGCTTTGCCTGCAGGCCTGCAAGCCTTGAACCTGTTGGACCTGTCCAGACTAGATGAGTGCAAGGTTTTGATTTGGGTCTGGCTCGAGGCCTCTAGTTTTCTTCAGATGGAGCTTTGGCTGGACGCCTCGAATCCTGAACGAGCGGACCTGTCTAGGGTGTGGCTCGAGGCTTCACGCTGTCTTTTGAGATGGAGCCTTGGCTGGAGGCCGCCAAGCTCTGAAAACCTCCAGGCTGGTGCAAGTTTTGGATTTGGGTCCGGCTCGAGGCCTCTTGCTTTCTTCAGATCAAGCCTGGAACCCCTGTCCAGACCAGGCGGGTGCGATTGAGGCTTCCAGCTTTCTTCAGCCTCTCAGCCTCCAAGGCCCTGGCAGGGAGAGGCCCCCGGGTAGGTTCCTGAAGATGCCTGGAGGTGGTCTTTTTGAAAGCTCTGGGTCTGAAAGGAGGCTCTGAGGCCTGAGGCCCGTTCAGGCCCTAAACCCTAGACCTTAAACCCGTAACCCAAACCTTAAACATTAACTCAACCCTAAACTTTGGGGTTTAGTTTTCGTATGGCTTGGGGAAGGCCCATCATTCGAACCATTCAACCCTGAAAAAGCCCGACATCCCACTGCCAAACCCTAACCTTTCACGCTCCTCAGGGTTAAGGGTTCAGGGAGTTTAGGGTTTAGGGTCTATTTCCCAGTGCCCAAAGTGCACAATATGCCCTCCAAAGCCGGGTCCCATACGTTGAGACATCATTGGCCCTGTACGGTTGCGGAAGCCTTGTGAACATTTCAGCAGAACCCAACACGTCCCTAGATGGCTTGATCGTCCTGATGGCTTCCCAAAACACATCTACAAAGACGGGAATGCCGTGTAAGGGCTGTTGCTGTTGAAAGCAGTCAAGCGTAACCCCTAGACCCCAAGCCCTAAAGCCTAAACCTAAGCCCGAAACCCTAAACCCCATATGAGCAGTTGTCTAAACTCCTTATAGGGGATTATACAGGGTTTAGGGTTTAGGGTTTAGGGTCTAAACTGTGAAAGGGGCTTAGGTAGGAGATTATATAGCGGACTACTGTAGGCTTATGAGGGGGGGGGGTTACTAGGAGCTTAGACTGAGTTCATATGAGGTTTCTTTCTTGGCGGTTTCCATGTTCAAGATTTCAGTATTCGGGGGTCTAAAATGGAGCCCCCCCATGTACGGAAACTACCACTTAGTAGTTTCCATTTTCTTTCGCGTTCCTTTATTCCGTACCAACAAACAGCACGTTTGTTTGGCCTGGAGCCCTTCCTAGACCCTAAACCTCAACCGCTAAACCCTAAAGCCTGAACTCCTAAACCCCGACCTCTAAAACCCTAAGCCTTTCTCTGTATTCTCCTTAGGAAATATCTTAAATTTTTCGTATCATATAACTCTACGGAATTATTGAAACTATTGCCTTTCTTATAGGTCTAAGGGGACTACGGTTCTCCAGTCAAGGATACTAGATGCGCATGGCCTCCCGGTGCGCATTCGCGGTGTCTCGCTGTTCTGGTCGCAGTGGGGCTCGAAGTATTGGAATCAGCGGGTGATTCAGTGGCTTCGTGATGACCCTTTGGCGGTTTTGATGATTTTTTGTGGTTGCCCATTTTTGCGGCGGCTTTCGTGTCGATAGTCATCTGTAACTCTAGTCTAAAGCTTGGAGCACAAATCCGAAATCCAGGGCCCCAAGCCCTATAATCTGAACTACTCTTAGCACTTCACAGGTGCACAAGGTAGTTCTCATGATGCTACCCAGTTCATCTTCGTTCGCATACCTAAAGTTATGACTTACATTTAGGCGCTTCAACGTCCCCCCCTGTAGATGCCCATCAGCACCAAGCACTGTAAACCCTAAACCTTACATCCTACCTAGACCCCCCAAGTACCCTAAAATAGGGTCTATGTAGCTTCTATTTGGGGATACTTAGGGTCTATAGAGGCTACTTGGGGGGTCTAGGTAAACCCTAAAACCCAGGATTGGCGCGTTTCGGTGATTCGTGCTGCTATGGGCGTTGAGGATGGCGGCTACTTGGAAGGGCCTGACAGGCGTGACCACTGCGGTCGATGTTCGAGTTATCCTTTCATTAAACTGTCATATGAATCACTTCATTTCGGCTAAGATCCAGTACTCAGTACATCTTGTACCATAATTCCTGGATACATTCTGCGCAAATCGGGCTATGCAGTGTTTAACCAATGAACAGCACCAGGATTCCTTTTTGGCGTACATATTGCTACGACCAGTTCTACACCACTATAAGTTGTTGTTAGATTAATTCACCCCAACCAAGCGCTGTCTTACTGTCATCATGAAGGTGCCATCGCTACTTGAGTAGTATTTCATTTGGGGTATTATGGTACCCAATATAGAGTAAGATTATATCCTCCTTTTGGGGTATAGTATCTTATATAAGGAAGATAATCTTACTAGGTTCAACCACCCAAAAAACACTACTCACTTGTCGTGAAGGCACAAGCAAATCGTAGCAGACGTCGTGGATGCTGCGATCCTGGCGGGCCTCTACATCATAATTGAAGCTTGCCTTGCAATTTCCGAAACCCTAAACCCTAATGTAGACCTATGATTAATAAACCCCCTCCCCTTAATAGGGATTATAATAGAGATCCTAATATTTAGGTCCTTAAAAGGAGGGGGGTTTATTAATCATGGGTCTACATTAAACCCTAAACCCTAAACCCTAAGCCTTTTCATCTAAGTCGGTCATTGCAGGACGCCACCACGCGGCCGCCTCATGGAATCCCTTCGTCACGTCCCTTCGACCCTAAACCCTAGACCCTGAATGAATGCAAGGATAATCAGAAATAGAACTTGCAGAGTGAGACGATGCTTTCTGAGCATGACCCCATGTACATCGTTTATCTTACTGGGGCTAGACAGTTAGAAGGGAAAGGAATAAGGGAATTCATTATTTACGGACTATCTACGGATTACATTCCCTCATTCCCTGCTAACAACTAGTAAGCAGTAAGCTATTAACAGCGACCTTTTTTTGGGAGTTTGCTAAAATCTGGGGTACCTTCTTTGCGTCTCCATTATGAGGATCATAGTGTTTCGGGGTCTACATTGGGGTGGCCTTATTTATGGAAACTTTATATCACGGTTCAATGTGACTTTCGTCAGTGGTCTCCAGGCGTCCAAATAGGGTTATCTTGATCACATGCTCACCAAAGGTAACTTGCAGGGTTGCCGAGACTTAGTACTTATACTTACTGCACAACCCCTACAATGCCATATGATCGCCAAGTTATCCCAACTATCAACCTGCTTACTAAGTCTCCCTGGCCCTCCGAGTAGAGTGCATCAAGCTGGGCTAGACGCATTTCAGGACTGGCACGACCATGCTGCCAACTTGCATCAGAAGCAGGCGGTTTAGGGTTTCGGATTAGGAGCTTTGGATTCAGGCTTTGGGGTTGGGGTTTTGGAATTTAGAGGGGTTAAGGTTGAGGACGGCTGGTTTAGAGCTTCCACTAGAAAAGGCGGAGGAAGTACAATGAAGGCACAGACTAGACGCTAGAAGGCACAATTCTTGCGCTCTGTGCCCTAAACTTCACCCTAAACCCTTAACCCTAAATCCTAAACCCTAAAGCCTAGCCTCCAAGCCGAAACCCCTTATGCCCGACTTGGAGCCAATACCCTGGGTTGCGTTTGAGGAGCTGGATTTACGTTACTATATTGGGGAAGCGATATTGAGTACTATATATTTACATATACGCATTTGGGTAACTTAACTTAAGTTCCTTGACAGCAACCCAGTACCACACCCCCCTCCCAAACAAGCATAGAGCTTGAACAAGAGGACTTACAACTCTGGCAGGACTCTGCTACAACTTTATGATTGTAACTTTGATTATATCGGTTGGGTTCCTCATCTCCATAGCACGGGGGCAAAAAGTTTATGTTTTATTGGAGGATTGAATGGTGCAGATACCGGACGTGATGCAGGCGGCCGCATTTTTTGATGAGATGGCGCGCCTGTATGGTCATCATCCGAACGCAACTCGCCTCTGAGATATTTAGACGTTGTCTGGGCTATTTGAGCTCGGCCCATGGGGCTGGTGGTTTGTCACAAAGTTGGGGTCCTTTCTGAAGGTGATGCGTGCAAAGAGTACTGAGAAACGCACGTTTTCACTTTAACTCTTTCGTATTTCCAGAGCTTCCAGAGGGCCATGCTTCAAGTGATTGTCAAGAGCAAGCTCAGGTAATCTTCGAGCCGTGGAACGAACCCATCGACCAATCTTGGCAACTTTCATGAAGCAGGGGGTGGATGGAGGTTTAAGGTTTAGGGGTTAGGGGTTTAGGAATTTAGGGTTTAGGGTTTAGGGAGGTTGGTGTACGATTGCCTCCATCTGCGACCGGTATTGTAGTAATAATAGTAGCAGTGCTTATCATTGTAGGAGTAATAATCGCAATAGAATTAGTTGTAATAATAGTAACAGTGAAAGTAAGAATAATAGAACTAGTCATAGTAATAGTAATCGATCAGAGTAGTCGTAATGCGAATAGTCATCATAATCACAATAGGAGCGATAGTTTGGCATTCTGGGTATTTGGGCTTGGGTGCAAGGTGGATTGTGACGTTGGAGTGTGGTTTAGGGACGTTTATGGCTGCTGCTTTTACGAGAAAGATGGGTATGATCAGGCTGTATCCCCATTTTAGTCCCT
Source organism: Symbiodinium pilosum (assembly GCA_905231905.1). NCBI lineage: Eukaryota > Dinophyceae > Suessiales > Symbiodiniaceae > Symbiodinium > Symbiodinium pilosum. The sequence continues at coordinate 164,249 of CAJNIZ010037557.1, forward strand.
TGTGTTTCTGAGTATGGGGGCTTAGGGTTTTGGGTTTTATCCCCATTTCAGTTGCTTGTGTGGACACTGGGGATTGCGGGCGTGAGGTTTCTGAATTTGAGGGTTTCCCAGAATTACGGGTGCCATTTTGAGGGCTCCCAAGAATACGGAATATAGCATTTTGGCGTCTGCATTTGATCCCCCCCCCAATGTATTTAGACTGCCATATACCTCCCTAAACCCTAAGCCCTAAACCCCCCTAAACCCTAAACCCTAACCCGAAACCCAAACCCTACCTCTTAGAAGATGGAGGATGGGGGCAGTGTAGGTGAGATTCTTAAAAGGGCGGGGAGCCCTCTGACCTTGCAGAGATACAGTAGGTTTTGTCCTTTAAGTGGGCCTCTGCTCCATCGGTGTGATAAAGGTAATCTACACATACATACATACATACATACATGCATACATACATACATCTGCTTATACATATGTGTACGTAGTTGAGAATTTACATATATGTATATATATAGAAATAGAGAATAGTTGTATGTATGTATACATACCTATAGCGATCCTTTCATTATGTAAGCACAAGTGCGGAGGTGCCATCGAGATTAACCTGAGTCCGAAAACCCCAAGCCCTAGTCCCTAAAAGCCTAGAACCCATTCCCCCATTCCCCACAAATTCAACCTATTCCATACTAAGCACCATATAGTCTCAAGTCAGGCAATTGACTGTTCGACCGTACCACGCAGCAATTCTGGCCACCATACGCAAGCACAGTCAGAAGCTTGGTGGCCTTTCGGAACATGCCTAGACTTTCAGATGTCAGGCTTAGGCGTTCAGGGTTTGGGCTTGGGGTTATAGGGTTCAGGTCGAAGGTGCCAGGATTGGGACGAAGGCTTAGCAGTTTTTATGAAATTTCGCATGACCTGATGTATACTATGCTGGCAGGATGTTGAGGTTTGTAATTTCAAGGTAAAGCCTAAGTGTGATTGTAGGGGTGATCTGAAGGACTAACAGGGGAATTCCAGAAAGGGTCGTTGGTGAAGTAGCAGCAGGTGTAGCTGTGACCTGACCCTTCAATGGTTTTAGTGACTGTAGCCTAATGCCTCCACCGGGTTCAGATTGGAAAAAACAAGCCCTAAACCCAAAACCCTACAAAGCGGTAGGGTCTCTGCGGATCAGGGCTTGGGCTAAGTCAGGTGGGCTGTTCCCCACATTGACATAGGAGTCCTCTTCATATACCTCAGTCTTATTACAACCCTTTGAATGAGGAAACCCCGCAAGCCCCCTCCAATCCCCCAACTATTCAGAGCCCCTAAAGCCTAAACCGCGTCTGGGTTTGATGTAAAGACCTGTTGGTCTCGAGCTGTGGGTTGGAGGCTTTCAGCTCTCAGGGCTCTCGGAGCCCGAAGATTCATCTTTTGCTTTAGGCATGAAGACGTGGCCCTACAGGCTAAACGGCTAAACCCTAAGCCCCTAAACCCTTAAACCCCGAACCTCGAACCCTTGAAACTGAAAATCCTAAGCTTCAAACCGAAAACCCCAAACCCCAAGCCCCGCAAATTCCTACACCCCTATCCCACTATATAACACCCCAAACCCGAGACCCTAAACCTAAACCCGGAATCCCAAAGCATGAGCCCCAAAACCTCAGGTCAGAGTTTGAAATCAACACCCAAAAATACAACCCGGAGATTTAGGGTTCCCTGCACAACCCCTAAACCCCCAAACCCTAAAGACTCTAGTAGTTTCCATGTTTTCCCCTGCCCCTAAACCCTAAACCCTAAACCCTAAAACCCTAAAACCCTAAAACCCTAAAACCCTAAAACCCTAAGCCCTAAACCCTAAACCCTAAACCCTAAACCCTCAAAACTAAGTCCCAAGCCAGGAACTTGGTCACCTGCGGCTCCCCAAGCTGGTGTCAGGACGGCGATATTTTGAAACTACTAGGGTTTAGGGTTTAGGGTTTAGGGTGAAATCCTGCATGACCCTAAGTACCTTATACCTTGGGAGTATTGGGACTATGGTATATTAGGGTCATGTAGGTTTTTTAGTATCAACAGTATTCTACTATTTGGGTGGTTGTCAAGATTATGGTCCCTTTTTGGGTACCCTAAATATTAGGTGCCGTACTATAATAGGGATCCAGAAATGGACCATAATTTTGACAACCACCCATTTGGAGTGTGGAGTTTAGGTTTAGGCTTATAAGGTTTAGGGTTGAGAGATATATAGCACAACAAGGGAACAACAAATGGAAAAGGAGATGCATCGTGACATGAAATCTGGGCTTAGAGAGGCATGCGTGGGGTTTAGGGTTTCCCAAAATTTGGATACCGTTCTGGAGGTCATTTTGATAAAGACTGTAGTATGTTGAATCTTTATTGGAGCCCCCTTCCTGATGGAAACTACCACATGGATTTCTCCTCAGGTAATAGAAAAGAAAATGGAGACTCCTATTTAGGGTTTGGGGTTTAGGGGCTTAGGAAATGAAGGGATGGAGGACAACATGGAAATCATTATAATCGAGAATCCAATGGACAAGACGATGGAAAATGCGGTTGCACAGGAATTATATTATGTATGTGGGAATTTTCCCTAAATTCATCCTAATACGGATTTTTATGGTAGGGTCCCTGTTAAAATATCAGACCACATTAAAATGTCTCCTCCAAACCTCAACCCTCAAACCCCAATCCCCAAAACTCTAAACTCTAAACCCTAACCAATCAAGTCTCAGATGAAGTGAGGGTTGGCTTCAGGTTTTGGGGGGCTCAGGTTGGCTTGTAGGCTTAAGGTTCCTAATTCTTGATGAGGCAGTTTAAGGTTTAGAGTTTAGGGTTTAAGGTTGAGGGCTTATGGTTTAGGGTTTACCGTACTTCCCCAAGAGCAGAAGAACTTGGCACTCTTGGGGCATCCTCCTGCCTTGTCTATCATACAGCTGGAGCCCATTCCCAATTATTTTTTTTGTGGAACGCTGCAGCTCCTAAAGCGCGCCTGTTGCAAGGACGTGGATGTTGCTTCCAGGCAGCCCCTGCAGGAGTCTGGGACACTTCGTTCAGGGTTTAGAGTTCAGGGTTTAGGATTTGGGCGCTGCAGGAGTGTTTCCAGGTTCGCCAGTTGTTGCAGATTTGCGTTCCAGTGTTTTGGGGAAGGGGCATTTAGGGTTGATCAGGGTTTTAAGCGTGTGACCCCAAACTGCAGAAACCGTGTGCCCCAAACTTCACGAAAGCTCCTAGACCCTTGACACCCCAAACCCAGAATCCTCATCTTTACATGGAGGTCCATGAGTTTCAACTTGCCCAGAAGTGCATGATCACCAAATTTATACCCGTATTAGTGGACTTAGGGCTCCTCGTTGTGTTGAAACCGCTCTTGCAATCTTGTTCCAATTACCGTTACCCATGGAGCGCCCAGTAGAGTCTGTACCCTCAACCCTACAAACCCTAAAGCCCTAACACCTCCGCAAATCAGATCCTAAACCTTAGGCCCTAGGTCCGAATCAGTAGATCTTATTTCCCCCTAAACCCTAAGCCTTAAACCCCAAACCCTAAACCCTAAATCCCTACATCCCTAAACCCTAAACCCTGAATAACTCAAGGACCCCAACGTGGCCTATGCCCTGCACTTCTATGCCGGGACCCACCAGGCCCGCATTCGACGAAAGGCGGAGGAGGCATTGAAGAGCCCGGCTTCCATTTCGTTCGGGTTTAGGGTTTAGGGTTTTAGGGTTTAGGGTTTAGGGTTTTAGGGTTCAGGGTTCAGGTTTCAGGGCTTAAGGTTTAGGGTTTAGGGTTTAAGGTTTAGGGTTTAGGCTTCAGGTTTTAGGGTTGGGGTTTCCGGCTTAGGGCTTCCTAAAATGAAAATTGCGGGCCCCAAAATTGACGCCGAAATCATACAAACCTCTTTCTAGGTACGCGGAAAAAGCGGCCCCTGATTTATGAAATCCTCAAGTTAGAAAACGTGTGGGTCAATGTTGTTGAGTTTTTCGGGGTAGTGAAGATTTGCGGGGTTAGGGTTTCAGGGTTTGAGGTCTAGGGGAGGGAAGGGTTGTTCTGTTGGCACACTGTTTTGGCCATCTCAGTGAGGTGAGTTCTTTGAAATTTTCAGCTTTCAGAACTCTTCGCATCAAGGGCATGGGGCTCAGATTGGAATCGCGTTTCTACAGCTGGCTAATCTTGATGCTGACGTTTATATTGCAGATGACGACATGTTTAGGTGTACGAGGGTATAATCCATTCCAGTGCAAGCCGCTCGGTTTTTTGCACATCACATTTTGATGTGGCATGCTCCTTCGTGCCTAGGTCGGCTCGGCTCGCCCACTCTTCCAGAGATGACGATCATCAGGAAGGCGACAAAAAAGGTGGATACATGCTGTCCACTGCTACTGCCACATGTCCTAGGTTTGTTTTTAGGCCCGAATTCTAGTACTGAATCCTAGCCTTTAGAAATTTAGGCCCAACATCCAAATGCTTATTCCCTGTCTTTAGAGTTTAAGCCTCATATCCCTAGTCCCACGGAAAGCCAGACACCTCCAATGATACAAAGGATGTGATGTTGCAAGCACGACCTTGCTTCATGCCGAAGCTTTGGTGAATCAAGCAACAACTCGTACTCCGGGATACCCTGAGCAAAGCGGCCGTGCGGCCCTCAGTTTCTACTCGAGATATTCTCGATTTTGAGTAATAGTAGACTCAACCACTCCAACCACTGCCAACGTCTTCGGGCGACATGACAGGTCATCTTGATGCGCGATATGCTCATGCGCCGGAACCCCGTATGTCAGTCATAAGTTTCGATGAGGAGCATGCTCCCAGAGGTCTGGTTGCCCTGTACCTTCGCCAAAGACTCGGTGCGAACAGCTTTCTCGCATACGTTCAGATGGGAGTTTTGAATCTAGGGTTCAGGCTCAGTCCGTAGTCTGTGGGGATGCGGGGTGAGAGAATGAGGCTTAGGGATGAGATGATATCATCCCAATATTGGAGTACTACTCTTTATTTTTTGTTTCCTGGGCTCTTATTATAACAACTTATACCTGAAATTTCTATACTTTTTTTTTTTCTGGGGTGCATTCCGAACTAGGGTTATTTGGGCATCAGCAAAAACTTCAACAATGAGGGGGCTTTAGTTACCCCAAATCCCTATAAGAAGGTCCTTATGATTTGTCACATGATTATGGTAGGGTCCCAGTTCTTTGGGCTGGAACCCTACGCTCTCAACCTTAAACCCCTCAACCCTAAAGCCCCTTGTTCTGCATAAGAAAGGAACCCTAAGCCTACATCCTAAAATCGTAAATCCCTAAACCGTAAACCCCTTAACCCTAAAGATCTCTTGTTCTGCAAAGGTAAGGGGTCCGGTTCATGAGGGAAACTTCCGGCCAGCAACTGGTAAAGCTCCCGGGATGCTTCTTACGGTTCCCTGCAAGGAGACATGGGGACTTCCAAAAGGCTAGGAGTCCCTTCTTTAAATGGGTTCCCAGAATTAGGGTTTTGGGTTTAGGGTATTTTGGGGTTTATACCCGGTCCCCCTATTTATGGAAACTACCATATCCAGTACTAGGTTCCTTGTCCTAGTAATTCCGACTCTAAACCCTAAACCCCAAACCCTAAACCCTATTCGGGTAGGTTTCTCAAGCTACCTTTGCCACATGCAGACCGTAAGAGCATCAGCTCGTAGGGAGAAAGCTGGGGAGAGTTCCTATCATGTGAGCTGTAGTCCAAACTCCTCAAAGGGGGTTACATAGGGATTACTATAGGGGTCATATTGGGGGGTTATATAGGGTTTAGGGTTTAGGGTCTAATTATATAGGGGACTACTATAGGGTTTATGAATGGGATTGCTCGAAGTTTAGACGATAGCTCATGTAGAGGTTGTGAATCGTTTCCAAGGAGCCTGACAAACACTAAACGTCGATAGGGAGGGTTCCCAAACAGCTTTCTCAGTTCTAGGTCTGATAATTGAAGAGCAATGCTTTCATTTATGTGCATAATCCTCACAACGGTCCTGTCCCCAACCTGTGCCCAGGAACGGTGTCGCACTCTTTGCAACGGAATGGGGCTTGTGTCAAGCGCATGGAGGTGGCGATCTGAACCTCTGACAAAATTAGTTCTTAGTTTCGTTGTTTGAAGGTTCGACCCTAAAGCCTAAAGCCTAAACCTTAAATCCTAAAACATTAAACCCCTAGCAGGGGCACTTCGCTTAAATCCTACAGCCCGGACCTTAACTCCCGAGCCGTTCATACGTTTCAGAGGCCAACCCAGGAATTTCACTGAGACGGCTTTGTGGCTGTCCTTCCTGGAGAAGCTGGGATTAAAACGCCTCCTCAGTGCTTTTAGGTTCAAGTGTTGGAGTTCAAGGATTGGGTTTGGGGTTCAGGGTTCGTACGGAGCTGGGGTAAGGAGCTGGGAAAGGGTTTCCAGTTTTGCGTCTTTAGCATAGTTTGCATCAGGACCATCTCAGGGATTAATTCCCTCTTTATTTATCTAGGTGCCATGAAAACAGAGATTCCCCAATAACTTCTGACTCACTGCTTCTGATTTCAGACAACCCTCCTTGGTGACATATGAGCCATTGTCTAAACTCCTAGTATCCCCCTTGATAACCCCTATAGTAGTCCCCTGTATAATCCCCCATATAACCCCCTTTTAAGGAGTTTAGACTATAGCTCATCTGTTGCCCTCCCCTTCAAACAGCATGGAGGTCCAAAAGGTGGCTAGCAAAAGCGCCTGTAGCTCCTTTAGGGTTTAGGGTTTAGGGGTTCAGGGGTTTAGGGTTTAGGGGTTTAGGGGTTTAGGGGTTTAGGGTTTAGGGTTTGGGGTTTAGGGGTTAGGCAAGAAGGGCCTTTATGGGCTTTCATGGTAGTCTTGGGAGGGCTAGTTGCTTAACATATTGTCCTTAGATGGCCCCAACATGAGTTCCTGTATCCCTGGGGTCCCAAGGGCCAAGGGTGTAGGCTTCTGATTCCTGAGGTCAAGGTTGCAGGCTGATACCCTAAACCCTAAACCGTTTTAGGGTTTAGGCTGGAGTCGAAGGGCCACCTTTTAGGTTGGGGTGGTACTTGTGGGTCTTATGATCTTTGCCTTGAGGTTTTTAGGGTGATGGCGACCGATTCGTGCTTGGTTTCTGCATACTGCCCCATGAAGAATGTCCTCACCTACCGCTTGCAAAGGGCTTCCATATGAAGACTCCAGCTTTGAGATGGTAGTGCATGAATGAAGCCCTTCGGTGCGTGATAGCGCCTTTCAGATTTTTCCCTATCACCTACCTAAACCACTAACCCTCCGAAACAGCCCTGAAAGAAAGGAAGTACAACATTTCGGACGCCAGCTGGGCAGTGAACGACAAGGATGAAAGCTGCGATGCTCTCATCCCGGGAGCAGACTCTGAGGGTGGTTGGGGCCTCCAAGACCTGACGCCCTCAGGCAAATACGTGAGAAGGTCTCTGGTGGACACGCCCGGAGATGCGGGATACCACCCCAAAGACCCAGAAGATGATGACCTTGATTTTGATGAGAGTGGCTGCACGCTTGTTAAGGTTGGCATTTTCCATTTCCTTGCTTGTGTGTTGCATTTTGGAGCGGCCCTCTCAATTTAATTCTTGCATGAGGCTTGCGCAGAGCAGAGCACATGGGTAGCTTTCATGACGAGAGTTGTTTGGTATCTAAAAGGTCAGGGTTCGTGCCAAAGCAATGTGGCAGAAGAACCGTACTGCGACGAGGCTGATGATAGCTACCCACATGTATAGGGTGCATGTGGGCAGTTTCCAAAAGCAAGGCCCCTGGTTTTGCAGCTTTTAAGCCCCCACGTAGTGGCTTCCGTGCTATATTACATGTCATAATCGATGACTCCCTAAACCCTAAATGCTAAACCCTTACCTCAACCGCGTAAGGGTCCAGAATTTTGGGAACCGCCCATGTAGTTTCGGCGCAGTCGCTAGGAGACATTCAGTCTATCATGCGGCTTGCCTTGATAGCATGTCTCCCAAGTTATGCCTTTGCACAACCCGTTGACTTACTAGTGGCTTGTAGGGAACGAAGGAATGGGTTCTGGTGACTGTTATGGGAGGATTATGTAGGGACTACTATAGGGATCCATTCCTCCATGCGCTACGACCACTAGTAAGTAGAACGCTGACAGGGCTGAAATGCAGCCTAGCCCAGGCACTTTTGTTTGAAAGGGTTGTCAGAGGGTAGCGGGGGAGTCTATCACCATAGTTCGCAGGTTCGGCAAATGACACCACAGTTCGCGAGAGGTCCACAAAAGGTTCTCGGCTGTCACCGTGCTTTGGTTTCCCAGCGGAAGGGTGTCAGCTGTCCACGTCTCTTTGTAGAAGTGACTGCGCTTGTGTTATGTTTGTCGATAAAGATGATCCATGCCTACTCCCAAAGGGGAACCCCTACTGTCCCCCCACCCCTAAATCCTAAATCGGCATAGTATCCCTGGGTTCCTTTCAGGCCTCCTGTTGTCAGAAACTTCCAGATAAGCAGAAACTGACGGAGTGGATTATTTTGGCCACTGTAGGGCTAAACATCTTCAGCTGGAAAGCCCAAGCCCAAAAAAAGTACGGACTGCGAATAGGCCTTAGAGGTTAGGGCGTAGGGTTGCAGTTGCGGGCTTAGTCTCAGAAAGGTAGGCCCTTGTGGGCTCGTATTTGTATGCAAAGTATTTTCGTTCAGTTCTTATTCCATAAGTTTTGGGTTTGAGGCTTGAGGTTTAGTGTGTACCTAAACCCGAAGCCCAAAACCCTGCATCCTAAACCAGCACAGCCCAACGTGAGCAGGGCTTGTGGGGTCTGCCTTCCTCCATCCCGTAGGGTTTCTGAGGGGTGTTCGAAGAAATTGGATGTTTTAATGTTTGGGTTTTAGGATTCAGGGTTTGGAGTATCCTCGCGACATCCCTCCCCAAGAATCTTTTCTTCAAAAGGGTATTTGCACCCGGAAATGCGCTAGACCTCCAAACCGTTAACCCTAAACTAATTGGCACTTTGGGACGGTTGATGAGTTTCCCCATGTGTGCTGTAAGGGAACGTATCATAAACAATCCTAAGCCCCAAGCCCTAAGCCCGTAAAACTGCATGGTCTATCAAAAGCTTGGCCTTGCCAATGACCTGGTTTGTAAGAAGCTGTAATCTATGAGCCTACAGGGTTTAGGGGTTTAGGGTTATGTCGGTTGTAGATTCCTTGTATATTTATAGTATAGGCTATCTCATATAGATCTCAAAATGATATTGGTGATGATGTAGGACCCTAGATTAGTTGGGAGTTCAGTAGGTACGGTACGCATCACCTATTTAATTAAAAACCCAAGGGTTTAGGGCTTAGGGGTTCTTATCACCAACTTATAGCTGCAGTTATAAGCCATTTTCAGCCCTAAGGGGACTCAGGGGGCTAAGACTTAGGTTATACATGTGTCATAGGCTCTAGGTTCTAAGTACCCATGGACCTCCAAGAAAGCATGTTAATTCATGGGCTTCAGCTGGAGGGGGTTAAGGGTTAAAGCTTGCAAAACAAAACTATATAGGAGAACATTGTGGGAACCTATAAGTAATTACGGAACAATCAAGCAGTAGCCATATAAGTTCCCCAAGCCATACAACAAACAGGTTCCCACAGCGTCCTCTTCTGTAAAGTTTTAGGTTCAGGGTTCATCACCTCTTAAACCTTCGCCTCTCCGATTCATTGTCCATGCGTTGCGCACACCAGGATGGGCTGTTGGACCTAAGAAGCCCTTCAATCTCTTCTTCTCTAGCTCCTAATAGGGAATTACCGTGGGTCCTGGTAACATGATGTCTGCAAAGGACTTTCATCCTCCCTGTTCAGATATGTAGCTCGCTTGGTAGAAACCTGACCAAACAAATGGTGGCACTCATGGCAGTATTCATTAAAAAGCAACAGTAAGCATTTGTTCTAATGGATGATACGAGTAATAATGCAAATCGTATTGAAGCTGTTGATGTCAGCAATAATAGCAGTATCCATAACCGTGGCAGTAACAGTATTACTCGCAGTAGTGATGGTGATAACCGTCACCACTTACGAGTTCTCAGATGAGCTATAGTCTAAGCTCCTCAAAGGGCGCTATATAGTGGATCATTTTTAGGGCTTATTCAGGGGGGGGATAGTAGGAGTTTAGACCATAGCTCATATAGAGGTTTAGGTTTATGGTTTAGGGCTTCTCACTTTTTCGGTGGGAATGCAGGGACTCGATCTTGGCACATGTCCGGGCTCTTGTATGACTCAAGTCCTAGACATTTAGCCTCCTGGCCAGTGTATGACTCAAATCCTAGACCTTTAGCCGTACACCCTCGCCCCAAATCCTAACCCCAAACCCTTGACCCCCTAAATCCTATAAGCTCTGAACCCTAACCGATAAACCCTGACCTCCAAAACAAAAGCCTTCAAGCCTAAACCCTAAGCCCTGAATTGTAATTTACATTTTCCTTTCCATTACCCTTACATATCCCTAGAATCCGCATGTAAGCCCTATAGAATCCCTTCATTATCCCATATCCCTTTAACCTTAAGCCCAAAAGGCTAAACCCTAAACCCTAAACCCCAAACTCCTAAACCCTAACCCTCTGAGCCCTAAATTCTAACCACCTACTGCTCAGGTCATAGTGAGAAGATGACTTATGAAGAGCTGGAGCGATGTCTGGAGGCTGTGGGGTCCAGGGTCTAGGGCTTTAGGGTTTAGGGTTTGGGGTTTAGGGCTTTAGGGTTTAGGGCTTTAGGGTTTGGGGTTTAGGGCTTTAGGGTTTAGGGGTTTAGGGAGTTTAGGGTTTTAGGGTTTGGGCTTTTAGTTTTAGGGGTTTCGGGTTTGGGGTTTAGCGGTTTAGGGTTTGGGGTGGTATGTTATAGTAGATTCCCTGATTCCCTACGATAACCACAATATACACCCCATTATAATGTAGTAGAGTGGAGAGTGGGATGCGCCAGACGGTTTTGGGTTCAGGGTGGTTCAGGGTTGGGGCATGCAGTTTCGGAGCTACAGAGTTGAGAGTCAATTAGGATGTCCTTAAGCGGGGGTGGTCCAAGGGGGGTAGGTAAGCTAGAAATCCCAATTATTCGCCCTAGGCTCCCCTAAGGTTCCCCGAGGCTCCCTTGTACCCTCCCCCTTGAACCACCCCTCCCCTTTAGGATTCTATAAGTGAAGAGCTCTGCGGGTAAAGGGTCGAGGGGCTTTAGGCAGTAGACTTTGCCTCTAGAGATCTTTTCGCCAAAGGCCTTGGAGAGCTCAAAATCTATGGCCCTTAAAGGGCCCCAATACCCTAAGGGTCCAAGGACCCAAATAATAGGGTTTTCAGGGCCCATCCTATTATTTGGGTCCTTGGACCCTCAGGGATACACAAGGGAACCATAACTCAGTAGTCTCTACGATCCTCCCAAAAAATCTCCGAAGGTTCCCGAAGGTCCCCTAAACAGCTCCAAGCTTTCAACCCAAGGAAGGCTTCAATCTTGAACTCAAAGGAGCCCGATACCTGATAATCAAAGGATCTTCCTGAAATCATATCCGAGGTCCTAGTATGGTTCAAGGGTCTAGGGGTTCAGGTAAATACCTCAATTCAGGTTTTCTGGGCTTATCATTCCAAAGCCTTACCGCCGCTGTTGAGAACTGTGTAGCGGCAAACGTTCATCTGCAATTCGATGCGTCCCCAGATGAACATGGAACCCCATAAGGGGAGTAGTCTTGATTGCGCCTATGTTGGGGTAGCGCTCTCGTTGTTGGGTCTTGTTTGGTTATAATTTTGAATTGATCCTGACGGTTCTTGACTGCAACTTAATAACAAACACCAGGCAGAAAGCACAAGCATATCAGTCAGACATGGGGCTTGTAATATTGTAGACTGTATAAAGGCTACTGCAGGGACCCCCTACAAGTAGCAATTCGCTCTAAGTACTAGTTGCCGATTGCTGTTCTCCATTCTGTAGCGACCAGTAGGTAGCTCCCAAAGCCCTAAGCTCTGAACCTTAACTAAACTTTCAACCCTAAACCCTAAACCGCAACCCTAAACCCTAAACCCGACATTCTGTGCATGGTCACTTTGGCAGGCCCTGGTTGGGGACTCCTCCATCAACCGGGTCCTTGAGGAGGAGGTTGGCAGCAGGGCTTAGGGTTTGGGAAACTTTCTTGGGTAATATTGGGATAATATGAGGTTCTTTTTGGATAATGGAAAAGAAAATGCAAACTTTAAGGTTTACGGTTTAGGGTTTAGGGTCAGGACTATTGGCCTTTGCTGCTGTTTCATGGCGGGGTCAGGGTTTGATATTTGGGAGTTTCAATCATTCGAGGGTTTTTTTGGGTGCAGTTGTGAGATCTCAGCAGGAAGCTTCGCGTTGTTCACGGCTCCGGGTATAGCCACTATGCAGAGCACTGCTGTAAACCCTAAACCCTTAACCCCTAAACCCTAACCCCTAAACCCTGACCCCTAAACCCTTCAACCCGCACACCCGAAACCTCAAGGTTCTACCTTTAGGGGTTATATAGGGATAATGGAAAATGGAAACTACTATAGTATAGGGTTTAGTGTTTAGGGTTTAGGGTTTAGGGTTCAGGATGGCACCAGTTCTGGGGGTTATATGGGGGACTACTATAATGGAGAATTAAATGGAAAAGAACATGGAAAATGAAATGGAAACTGGGATTATTTGGAAGTTTGAAGAGACTGTCGTATGGAACCCTTTGGGTTCAGGCGCCTGGGTATTGAGAATACGGTTTCCCAGTATATCTTGCTGCTTGCTATACGGGTATGAGGACCCTAAACCCTAAACCCTAAACCCTACTCCCTAAAACCTGAACAACCCTAGACCCTAAACCCTAAACCCCAAACGCTAAATCCTAGCACCGCCAGGAACGGGGACCTGACTCCGCTAAGGTTGGTTGACAAATCTGGTTCTAACTCTGACTTCCACCTGAAGATACACGATTTTAACCCTAAACCCTAAACCGCGGTTTAGGGTTTAGGGTTTGGGTTTAGGGTTCAGGGTTTAGGGTTTGTACTAGGTTTAAGTTGGGCTGGAGATTCCCAGAATAGTAGTGACAAGAGAGCTACCATCACTATGACCGTAGGTACCCTGAACCCTAAACCCTCATACCTAAACCCTAAACCCTGAACCCTAAACCCTAAACCCTTGCCCGTGAACTTCCAAGTAGTTTCAGGGGGTTCAGGGGAGGATCTAGGATTATCGCTGCCTTTCTTCTAGGGTTTAGGGTCTAGGGTTGAGGGTTTAGGGTTCACCTTGAGCAACTGTTACGGACACCCCTGGAAGAACAACTGCATAGCTTCCCCGTCTTCATCTTGTATGGACCTTTTCTTCGAATCTTAACGAGCTCGACCCTCAACCCGGAACCCCAAACTCTGAAACCTAAATCCAGAAACCCAAAAAACACTTAAACCCTAAACCCTAAACCATAAACCCTAACCCTAGACCCTAAAGCCTAAACTTTAGGCCCCAAACACTTCTCGAGTAGGTTGATGCCCTCGACTTTGCCAACAACGTGCTGGGCCTCGCGGAGGCCGAGGACGAGTCGCAAGAGGCACCTTTTGGGTTTCAGATTTGTAGGGTGAGGGGTGGTAGGGTTTAGGGTGTTAGGGTTTAGGGTCTTAGGGTGTTAGGGTTTAGGGTGTTAGGATTTAGGGTTTAGGGTATGAACCTTAAACATTACTGTTAATCCCTCATCCCAACGCGGCTTCCCCAACTGAAGCCGGACATGTGCACGTCGCCGAAGGCCGCGATGCCAGCGGAGGGTACATCTGAATGGGCCGGCACCACGCGGGGGGCCTCGTTCTCCGGTTCAGGGTTTACGGATTCAGATTTACAGGGGTAGGTTTGAAAAAGAAAAATAGATAACTAGATAAGAACATATATGTATATATATATATACACATGAATTTTTGTTACCCTCAATCCCTATGTAATCCTGACAGAGCAACAGAAATTCCATGTTTATAGAGCCCCAAACTACCCTAGTTTAGGGTTTACCTGGACAGCAAATTAGGTAAAATGACAGCCTAAGACATCTGAGAATAGCCAAAGGGTTTGTTTTCTACCTTCAGGGGTAACACAAAACCCTAAAACTCTAGTAAGGACCCTTGAGAATCCTTTGTAATCTCAATATCCCATAAACCCTAAACCCTATATCCCTAAGCAGGGATGCGGCTTGAAAGTTTCGAGTTTCGGGATGCAAGTTCTGAGCTTCAGGATTAGAATTTGGGGTCTGGGCGATGAGGCTTCCTTTAGCAGTTTCCTAAAGCATATCATAGGGTTTAGGGTTTAGGATTGAGGGCGCGGGTTGGGGTCTAATTAGGAGTCTTACTATATTCCTTAACTGGGCGGTTCTGTTGTTTTCTTTCCGTTGTAAGCTTGAGTCACCAAGATCCCACGATTCAGGGGCTTGTATTAAGGCTGGAAGGGAATTTTCTTTTCAATTCCCTATGCCTGAAACCTTAAACGCTACAAAGCCTACAGCCTAAACCCTAAATAGCAGATTCCATTTCTCCTTCCATTCTCTAAGCCCTAAACCTTAAACCCGACAAACCCTGCAACATTAAACCCTAACCTGCATGCCGAAATCAACAAAGGCTTGCTTTTTCTTCTGTGGCGGCCCAGTGAGTTAGCTCTGGCAGCTTTCGATGCTTTTGACCTGCTCCACATGATGTTTCACTTGTTAGTGGGAGGCGAAAAGTTTGACTTCTACAAGGGGTCCTACAGTCAGCGACGTCTTTGTTTATTTCCCTCCGGCAAAGCGCAATGATAAGACTTGCTTTGCTTCAGACCCTAAACCCTAGACCTTACCCTATAAACCCTATAAACCCTATAAAGCCTGTAAAACCTAAACCTTCAACCTAAGCTCAGACTACCCAAGTGGCTACACAGTGGTGGGTTTAGGATTTAGGGTTTAGGGTTTAGGGTTCGCAAGAAATGTGGATAAATCTGCGCACTGATTTTTGATGATGGCAGCGACGTTCTAAGTAACGTGCTTGGGGGTTGAAGGGCCTCCCCCAGGTATGCGCGCTTCAGGAGTTCTTTTAGTGGGACGTGTTTATTGTTTGATGGAGGAAACCTTAGACCCCTTACATAGCCCCAAACCTAAAAGTCTCTTCACAGACCTGCTCTCGCCTATCAGCAACTTTGGGATTCGGCCTTGGCGAAACAAATTTGGACTTGTGTTGCCAGACACGGTTTAGGGTTTCGGGTCACATGAGTCTCGAGCAGCTTGCAAAGCTGCGGGCCCTAGCAGCGTGTATGCATTGTTTCACTGGTTTCACTCGTCTTCCGAATCGTGGAAGCACAGACGATGAAAATGCCAAAGCATGAACGAGTCTGGAGTTTCACATTCATGTAGTCATGTACACGCTCCCTCTTCACCAGAGGGTGGTCTCACTGCATGAATTTGTCAATATTCTCAGAGGAAGCCGGACTCAAAATGGTCTCTGCGACGGGTGGGGCTTGAAGAATCTCGCCAGATTTTTTACAATAGTCCTTGCAAATCTAGTATAGTGCAACAGAATGGCTTCTTTTAAGGAATTGGGCCCCGCGACCCTCCACCCGAAACTCCTTGCTAGCTACTCAGGCCCCTCCAAGGATCAGATTGGTCTGTGAACATGCCAAGTGGGCCACAGGTTCCCATGGTTTAGGGCTTACCCGTAAGCCCAAGTACCTACAGTTTAATGGTACTTATTCCCTGATGAATGGGTATAATCCAGAAAGCTGTAGGTAGACGGGGCTACAGATGGAGTTCAGAGGTGCAAGTTGTCAAGAAGTTAGGGTTTAGGGTTAAAGGATGTGTGTGTGTGTGTGTGTGTGTCTGTGTTTTGTTTAAGCTCAGCGTGACGGATTGCAGACTAAATTTTTCCTGGGTGTTTTGTTTCCGGAGTCCTAACTACCTTCCCATGCCATACCAGCTCCCTCCGAAGATTTCCCCTGCATTCGGTTTATTCGGGGCTGCTTAAAATTACCCAAGGGTGAACCCAAAGAAGGGTAGTGCAGAAGGATGGGTTGGGAAACCCACAGCGGTTTGAAAGCTCTACTCAACCCGAGGTGCAGAATTTGGAGCTCCCCACTACAGTTGAGGGTTTGCTTGTAACTCTAAGCACCCGCAGTTCAGTAGCAATAACCCGAAAATCAGCAGGTAGAACCCACAGAATTGCGGGTAGTTGGGGTTACAGGCAGGGTTTAAGTTTAAGGGTTTAGGTTGGGTTTCGGATTTACCTCGGGGGTTAGCAAGGAAGACCTTGAACAGAGAGGGCCCATTAGGAAACCCGAACGGCCGACAGGGTTTCCAGCACTGCGTAATCCTGTACCATGCTGATGCTCTCTGCAGACTCTATACTGTATATCCCTATCCCAATATACCCCGGTAAACTTCTCAACCCTAGATCCCTACCTAGAATCTTAGTAGGCTTTATTTTCGCAAGCACATCAGCCTTCAGAACCCGGACTCTTGTCTATCAAGATTGAGGTTTGCATTCAGCTTTTAAATCCAAGACATAAAGCTCCAAGCCTTAAACAAATTAAGGCTGAAGGAGGGTTCAGGATTTAGGGTCTTAAGCGCAAGATCCCAACCTTCGCTTCATATTGCTTACCCCCATCTACTCAACTTGTCCCTAGGCCTGAGCCATAGACTCAAAACCCTATTGTGAACTCTTTGCTCACCGTCAACCTAAAACCCTAAACCCTAAAACCCTAAAACCGCGGATCCTTTGCTCAAAACAGGGGGGTAGAGGTCACACTTCCGATCAGCCA
Organism: Symbiodinium pilosum; assembly: GCA_905231905.1. NCBI lineage: Eukaryota > Dinophyceae > Suessiales > Symbiodiniaceae > Symbiodinium > Symbiodinium pilosum. The sequence goes on from CAJNIZ010037557.1 coordinate 180,974, forward strand.
GTAGGGTGGCGGGGGCGGACGAACCAAACAAAGCCAGCAAAGCAAAGTAGTTTGGGGGTTTAGGGTTTAGGGTTTAGGCTTTGCTTAGACTTTCCGAAGGGCGGGGGTCTCCGGTTTTTGTTCGAGGGCTTTTTGAGAAACCCTGCTAGCCAAAAAAGACGTCTGGGACCCCTTCCTTTGGAAACAGAATGATGATCAGCAAAACCGAACGTATGAACAAGCTCCTTTGTTATCGGATCTTCTGCAACGATTCATACATTACACTGTGTTCACACGATGTGCATGTATACACCTGCACTACATAACCGACTGCAACCAGTCAGAGGAAGTTAGTTGTCATGAACTCAAGCACGCGAGTCACGTTCAGACTCCGCCACCCTGCACGCGTCTCGCGCGACAGCGCATCAGAGGACCCTGGGATTGGACTGTTGTAGGGTTTAGGGTTCAGGGTTTAGGGCCTTTGCAAGCATTATAGGTTTCGGGGGTATGCGAGTTTAAGGTTGCGTTTCTGAGAGTCTGGGTGAATGACAAGGAGTTTTGGGATACCTGCAAGGAATAATAGTACATCAAATCTATTATAGTATACTATAGTATATTGTAGTATATTATAATACACTGTAGTATATTGCAGTATTTTATAGCAGATTAGAGCATATTTTAGCATATTGAAATATGTTGTAGTATATTGTAGTATGTTGTAGTATATTCTGGTACATTATAGTATATTATAGTATATTGTAGTAAGGATGTTGTAGGTTGGGACCTGGGTTTCTGGGCTTCAGGGCTTGGGTTTCAGGTTTAGGGCCAGAAGGGCAGACCTCAAGAGGTTTTGATGGTTCAGGGTTTTGGGGTTTTGGGTTTAGCGTTTTAGGGTTTAGGGCTTACGGTTTTAGGGATTAGAGTTTAGGATTTAGGGGTTGGGGGTTTGGGGTCTAGGCGCATCCCAGCAAACAGATTACCAAATTCTGCCTGCGCTGGGATTTTGAAATCTGTCCCGTGTGCTGCAGGCATGATACAAAAAGCTTAAACCTGACTCCCTCCCATCATTTCTCCAGGGTTGGGGGGGTAGGGCCTACATGTAGGGCAGACAACACATGACAGTTATGCCGGTCATGAACTTACTTACTCAGTCCCCTGAAACTCCAAGTACAGGCCAGCCAGCATCTTGCTGCTCGAGCTCTGAAAACTGACGCGCAAACCGCAGCATCCTTGTTTTGATTTAGGGTTTATGGTTTACGGACATTTCCCGCCAAAATGGAGAATCATAGGGAAAAGACAGTCGACAATGAATTGGAAGCTGGCCTTCTATTGGATTATGTGGGTGGGTAAAAAGTTGTGGCATGGCCAGGTAGCATCCGGGACCCCCACTACACCCTAAATCGCGCCATCTACTTGGGAAGCTAGTTGCCCACAACTACGGTCACTCTCCCCTATTTTCGTACAACTAAGGATTAAAGCAACTTGCTAAACCAACCCTACTGTTTTTTGGGAATCCGGTTTTCGGAGCTTTGACAAGCCTACTGTAGAAATCAAATCCAGTAGTTTAGGGTTTAGGGTCTAGGTAGCATCTGCCCTCTATACTCCATGTATAGTTGAAGTAAGATGTATGTCCGCGATCCTAAGCCCTAAACCTGAAACCTAACCTCCAACCCTAAACCTAAACCTTGAACCCTAAATGCCATGCCCTTAAGCTCACACTGGACAACAGCATAGGACGATGTCCCCCGCGCTGGCTTGATCCGGAAAGGCAAACTTTCTGGGTGGTCTACGGTTCAGGGTTAAGGGTTAATGTTTACACTTGAGGATGTAGGGGTTTAGGGTGCGGGTTTGGGGGTGTGGTTGAGCTCTTAGTGTTTGGGGTGAAGGGCAGCCAAAGTGACCTTGTAATGAGGAGTTCCTTGGCCGTCAAGCCCTAAACGCCCAAAAGCCCAAACACTTACGTAAACCTCAAATCCGTCTAAGCACCCAAGCCCTAAGCCCTTAACCCTAGACCCTAAGTCCCTGAGCATGGACCCCGCAATTCTGAAGGCCTCCGCCTCGAAACCTTTGACAGGGAGGTCCTCGTCAAAATTTGAGTGCTTCTCTAGTCCAAATTACAGCATTGACTGTCGTCTTCTGGACGAGGCCCCCGCAGTAATTAATCTTTAGAAGGAGGGTTAAAAGTGTAGTGCCCAGTCATGAACCCATTTTGTTAATTTATTCCAGTTATGTTTTTCAAGTAGATAGAGCGAGCTGAGGACGTGGTTATTCTCTAAACAGTATAAACCCTGAGTATGCTATGAAACCCTACACCCTAAAGCCTGAAACCCCTTTATCGAACCATCGCATTGGACAAGGAGTCCAGAATGTCGCAAAAGACCACATGGAAGGATTTCCAAACCAGATCCCCATACCACTCCCCTAATCATGCACCCCCATCCACCGCAAGTAATAGTAACTATTTAATAGTAATTATCCCCCTAACATATAATGGAACGATATGTGGGTGGGTGATTGTTAGGGATGGGCGGGGTTTCACTGTTAGTGTGTCAGGCGTAGCGGATTGTATATCTCCAACATGTAAATTCTCATGTTTACAGTAGAAGCCTGGATGGCAAAGCATGATTACAAAGATCATCCAAGTTTAGTTTTTTCCTGGTAGTGATTTAGACCCCAAAGCCCATCCTTTTCTTTTGTTCCTTGTGCTTTTGGTAGCCACTGGAATGCGCAGGCCGAAGCAATGCAGAACCCTGGATTGCCGTTTAGCCGCGCCCTCTTTCGAGGATGCATGCGATGGGCGATACTGTGGATGGAAAGGTCATTCTATGATTCTGAGCACAGTACAAAACAGGAAGGATTGGATACACAACATCTTACAGGATTCTGTCAATCAACCAATGGCACTCGCTGCTGAGGGGTTTGATGGCTGTGATGCTTAAGGGTTTAGGGTTTAGGGTTTAGACTTGGGAATCTGGAAATTCTGTTTCGGTATCTAAGGTTTGGTCAACGGCAGGGGCCGATGATTGAAATTCGGACTCCTGATAAAGACTCGTGCTGAGAAGTACAATTTACGAACAGACAATTTTCATTGGGCTAGCAAGGGCTTTTGAGGGGATGGCATGGAGTTAGCCATCTTATCTCAGGGGTTCTAGACAGGGGTGCCTGGACACTGGGGTTGTCTTGTCGTACATTCTTCTAGTAAGTAAGGATCCGATGATGTTTGGATCATGATTACTTGGAGGCCTTCTGCGGTTCCTGAAATGATGTTTCAACCCTGAACCCTCTAACCAGTGAAGGGCCTTCGCGAGGCTAGAGAGTCTAAGAGCCGAAGGATCCGGTTCAAGCCCTGAACTCATTAAGGAAAGGCCGAAGATGTGAAAGTAGCCCCTAGATCCTGAACGGGACTTTCCATACATTGTAGTCTCCAATCAATTCCTGCACATATTGCAATCCTTGCTATAGGGGCTGCGCAAGCTAGGTTTCGGAAACCCCCAAATTTGGAGGCCTACATCCTTCACGTTAAGCACTCAGCCCTACATCCTGAACCCTGAGCCCTCAATCCTTTGAAGCCCTAGTTTTCAGTAGGGTTTAGGGGTTTATGCGTTTCGGTCACTCGTCACTATGCTAAAGGAGATTCTGAAAGCAACCTTGCTCCAAACCCACAACCGCCCACAACCTAAACCAAAAGACCAAATCCTATCTATGATCAATGCTTTCAGCTGTTCGCACCCAATGGCCTCTAAACCCTTCGACCCCTAAACCTAAACTAATCCAGGATCCCAGACCCTAAAACCCTAAACGCTTCAACCCTAAACCCCTAAACCCGTAAACAGGCTAAAAGTCCTAACCTCACAACACCAACCTTGGAACGCGAAGTCCCCATCTTTACCCTAAGCCCCTACAGGGTTTAGGATTTAGGGTTTACCCTAAACCCCTACAGACCCCAAGCCCCTGGAACCCGTAGACCCTAAAGCGCAAAGCCTCAAAAGCGCCCAAGGCATGTGAAACCTCACAGCCCCTCCAATTCCCCAAATATTGCACGGCTTCCTTTAACAAGCCCTCTGAGGCCCTAGTCCCTAAACACCTCATCAAAGCAACTGATCCCTAAACCTTACACCTCAAATCCTTGATCCCTAAACCCTGAAGCCCTGAAAACCTCAGAAACCCGAAAAACTTGATCTCCAAACCTAAAAGCCTCAAATCTCTAATCCCCGAAACCCTAAAAACTTAAGGACTCCTCAGCCTTAAGCCTGAATACTCTAAACACCGAAGCCCCTATATTAGCCTTACATAAGCCCTATATACCCTTGTATAACCACTCTCTATCCTTGCACAACCCTATGTAATGTGTTAAGCCCTAAAACAGGCCCAGCCCGTAAAAGTCATCCGTGTGCATTAATTCCTAAACCCTAATCCCCAAACACCCTAAGCCCCAAATCCTAACCCCCAAACCCTACACCCTAAACATAAGCCATAAACCCTAAACCCTACACCCTAAACATAAGCCATAAACCCTAAACTCTACACCCCAAACTCTAAACCCTAGACCCCAAACCCTAAACCCTACACCCCAAACCCTAAACCCTACACCCCAAACCTTAAAGCCTACACCCCAAACCTTAAACCCTACACCCCAAACCCTAAACCCTACACCCCAAACCTTAAACCCTACACCCCAAACCTTACACCCGAAACCCTAAACCCTAAACCCCACACTCCGAACCCTAAACTGGGTTGCTGTTAAGGAACTTAAACTAAGTTACTATATTGGGGAAATCCTATTATTTACTATATATACCCATTCTGGTAATTTAATTTAAGTTCCTTAACAGCAACCCAGTAAACCCTTG
>CAJNIZ010037558.1:4758-18546 GCA_905231905.1 Symbiodinium pilosum
TGGCACTTTTGAAGCATACCATTGGCGGGATTGATCCAAAAGATCTGGATGAAACTAGTGACTGGCTTGCAGTTTATGGGCACAAAAGCCTTGAAAATACTCTGGAACCTCTATGAGTGACTCTGCCGTAGCCTGGACCCAAAAAACAAAGCAGCTGAATGAATATACCAGAGCTTGGCGTGTAATCTGCTAAAACAGCCAGAACATAAACATGAGGACTAGATTTCTCTTTTAGATATCTACCGTACACATGAACTAAATCCAGTACTTCTGCGCCTCGAAGACGGGTTCGCTCGGGCGGCCTGCGATGCTCAGCAAGGGTCAACATCCATACGTAGATGAAGAAAGTCTGGATGTTATGTGCTCCCTTTGCAATGGTGTATGACTTAAAGTCTAGGTTTTGAAAGCTGGTTACAAGAAGGGTGTCAGGCTTGGAGGTCGAGGGTCCTCGGCCTGCGAGTGAGGAAAAACGCCATGACCCATCATATATGTATATATATATATATATGAAAATATTTGTGGGGAGTTTCCCTCAAGAGGGGACTCCTGATGTAGACCCGAAATACCGTAGTCCTTACTACGGGAACCTACAGAGGTACCCTTAATCTTGGAAAATCCCCATATACACATGGTAGTTGTTCAAAGTACCCGTCCCAGGAACGACCATGAAGTAGATTCCCATTTTGCTTAGGATCCCCTAGTCCCAATGGTCCCTCCTTTACAAGGACCTTTAGAACAGCTGCCACATTTACTAACCAAACCCTAGAGACCTCTCCTGCGGGTTCTGTAGTATGAGTGAACCGTGGTAGGGGAACATGCGGGAAGTTCTTTTCAGGGACGTCACAGAGATTCACCACGCAACTCGCCCCCAAGCCAAAACCCTAAACACTTCAACCCTTCGACCGTAAGCCTTCAAACCTCCAGTCCTAAATCCTTCAACCCTAAACCCTCAACTCCTGAACCCTAAGCCCTTGCTCTTCAGCCCTCAACCTTCCAACCCTAAACCCCACAACAAATTCAACCCTAATGATGCTTCAACCCTACAACTGAAAACCTGATCAGTAAACTCGCAAACCCTAAACTCTTCCACCATGCAACCGTAAACCCTAAATCCTAACCCTTCAACTCTAAGCCCTACTGAGGTAAGCATAGTAAAACGCACGCGTTCTATATGAGTGGCTTGTCCTGCGCCCAGAACCCAAACAAACACTACATCGTTCCAGCTTGCATTTCACTGCCATGTTCTTCTATTTCTATTTTTGACTCCTCATTACTGTTCATGACTTGGGCTTTCTCTTCCTAGCCAAATGCCAAAGCCTTAAGCCTCAAACCCCCAACCCTAGACCCCAGCTTCCAATGTATGATCTCCCTCCACCCGAGACTCTGAACCCTGAATCCCCACCTGGCTCTCCCACGTTCTGGGCTACTGTAAGCGCTGCTCGGAAGATTCCAGCAGCAGTGGCGGACTCGGCAAGCTTCAGGATGTAGGGGTCCAGTTCAAGGCTTGAAGAGTTGAAGAGTTGAAGAGATGAAGGTTGAATGGTTGAAGAGATAAAGTCTCAAAAGGTTGAAAATTTGCAGAGTTGAAGAGTTAAAGGGTTTGGGGTTTAGGGATGAAGGGTTGCAGTGTTGAAGGGTTCGAGGGTTAAACTGTTTGTTGTTTACGTTCAAAGGGTTTGAGGTTTAGGGCTCAGGGCACTCTCTTGGGGTTTAAGAGTCAGGGCATGGGGCCGGGAGTACCGCTAACTGTATTGATAGCCCATGCACATCCTATCTTGGAGTTTAAGCCTGGTATTACTGGTGTATATATGTACATATACATATGCATAAGTATATATATATACATATATACATATATACATATATGTACGTACATATGTCCGCTTCAGTTTCCATTTTCTTTCCATTTGATTCTCCATTATCGGGGTCATGGTCCTAAACTCTAAGCCCTAGGCCCTAAACCTGAAGCCCTCATCATGATACTCCAAAATAGACCTCAATACTATGATCCTTATTTGGGGAATCACGCCAAAGGACCCGTGATTGATGGAAACCTCTTCTTGGGAGGTGTAGGTTTCAGGTCTGAGGATTGAGGTTTGGTGGCTCATTGGGATCAAGTCAGAGGATCACAGGATTTTTAGAGTTTAGGGTTTAAGGTGTAGGTTTGAGAGTTTAGGGTTTATGTTTGAAGATTGAGGGGCAAAAGGGCGAAGACTTGTGGGTGTAGGGGTAAGGGCGTAGGGTGAAGGGCCAAGGGTCGAAGGCTTGGAGGTGCAGGATTTTTCGGGGTAAACATGAGTGCAGGGCTTCCTCTTTCAAAGTGTCAAAATGTCCGGTTTTGCATTACGGATGGAAGAGAGAAGTGACCTCTCCAAAAGCCATGGTTTGACATCTAGGGTTACTGGCAATAAACTTCAGAAGCTTTTTGATTGGAAAGGTGCGATAATTGTTGTCGAGCGGCTGGTTCAGACATGACCCTTCTAAATGGGCATCCCAATTATCCCTCATAATCACAGCTCCCCACCCCTAAAGCCTGCACTGCCCTTAAAAGTAGAAAGTCTTGCTAGATGAATGGACGTTGATGAAGTTGTGTCCATGGTGAGCAGGGCCTCAAATGCCAAGCTTGTGCTGAAGGTCCTAGCACCTAAACATGCGGTGCAAGTGAAGGGCTGCGCCAATCCAAGCCGAAGCCTAGTCAAGCATCACACCCGCTAAGCATAAAACCCCAGTGTAAAGCCCAATTACGTTGGCAAGCCTCACGTTAGTTCTAGTCTCACCCTGCACGTCCTGCAGACATGATGGCAAAACTAAGCTGCTGTGACGGAACTTTACTTCAGTTGCCATCAAAGGAATGCCCACGATTTACTATATACCTATAATGTACTATAATATGGCACCCACAACCCTGCAACCCTAAACCCTATACATCCCAATATCACTCTATATGATCCCCAGAAATTCTATAGTTTCCATGTTCTTTTCCATGATCCCTTTTCTTCCCACCCCCCATGCAAACTGTCTACAGACCAGCCAAGCGAGAAGCATGCTAAGATGCCTAGGGCTGACTCCCATAGCAAGGGGTTAGTGGTTTAGGGTTTAAGGTTTGGGGGTCTTAGGGCTTATCAGCAGAAGGCTGCAAGGACCGCAAGGACCTCCGATCCGGAGAGCACACCGCACTTGGAGGTTCAGCGCAATGACACAATTATACCTGTAATTATAACCCAATTGTAGGCCCCCAAGTCCCCTAATGTGGTTATAATTGGGTTATAGAGTACAAATGATAACTGGGTTATGATTGCCCTCAACCTCCAAGTATCCTTCTCTAGCCTCCACCTCCTCGCGCTGTATTAGCCAACACATAGGAATGAAGATCAAGCAAGAGTCCCATGCACAATCCTTGTTATAAAGTATCCTCAACACGATCTCTAATTCTTGGAGCCCCCCATTTAAGGGAGCCGCTAAAGTGCAAGGAAAATTCTACAGGCTGCACCCCTACGCCTTTTTCATCAGCAGCTCTGGCTTCGGGGGAGATGCTTTCCCGCACGGTGGCTTGGGAAAACAGCTCATGGCTATGTACACAGCTTGAGGGATTGGGAGAAGGACCGTTAATGGGGACCAATTCTTTCCGAAACAACACACATGGGCAGGGGTCCTCCCAAAAAAATCTTGAATGCTTCGTGGGCACAGACTAAGGAACGCCTGAACCTGAGCTTGCCTGTGCCAAACTCACAGGCCCCTACGTGCAAATCCTTAAGCCCCGTACTTGAATCAAGGCTTTTGGGATCAAGAAAGCAATTTTTGAGGTCTATTTGGGGCATCCTATATTATTGCTATACAAGAAATGTAGGACCACAATACTCGTAATTTTCTATCCTGAACCCTTAACCCTAACCCTGAACAACATTGACATTAACATGACCCCATCTGCTAACCAACATCTGGTCGAACCCTTGAAGCTACAGCATTCAGCCTGTAGGTTCCTCAGCTAGGCTGAAATGGACTCTGGGCTCCTCAAGAAAGCCCTACACTTAAAATTAAACATTACGCAACCCTAAATCCTAAACCGTCTGGATCTACAGTCACACTCAATAACCTCTGAGCCCCAACCGGGCTAACTCCTCGCCCAGATGGTCAGCACCCTCCCTACTGCAAAATGGAAACCCAAATATTTACTGGGGCTTAGTAGGGAATGTGGGAATGCAATATATAAAGGGTATTTCAGGATTATATTCCCTTATCCCTTGCTACCTGTAACAACCAGTAAGTAGTGTTTCTTTGCAGAAAAACTCCCAAATCCCACAGCCGCTCATTGCAGGCCCTCAGTCAACGCGCACAGAGTGGCCGCAGTTGAGCGGCCCGTTGTCGTTCGGCTTCCTCTTCTTGTCAAAGGGTTTAAGGATGTAGAACTTTGGGTTAAGGTGTTAGGGATCTTAGATCTCAAGGTTGAGGCTTAGGATTAATTCTTGTCAAAAGGTTTTAGGACTGCAGGGCTCAGGGTTGAGGGTTAGCAAAGCATCACCCTGGCTTATTGGCGCTGTGTCAGGGCTGAAGACAGTATATAAAGTACTGTAGTAGCAATGAAAATTCCTTCCTGAAATGCCCTTAGTCTTGTGAGTACCCTTCAAGTTTAGGCTTTGGTATGTGTAAAATGCTCGGGTGCAAGGGGATCTTCGGGTCAGGGCACCTTAAACCCCAAAGCCTGAAGAAGTATGCGGTTGGGGGAATTGTATTTCTTGCCTTTTCATCTTAGAGTTGAAAGACTGGGGCTTGGCCTCTAGGGGGTAGAGTTTGAGGACAAGAAGAACTTGAAGATGCCGAGACAACAGGCAAGCCTGAATACTATGTGAAATCACCATGGGGTCATGGTAAATAGGAAAACACAGAAGCTGAGATCAAGTCATGCGCTAATAGTAGAACAAAAGCAAAGAGGCCGTGTAGACCGTCGTGACAACAATAACCATAACAACACGTGAATATCCAGCAAAGAGAATACAAACCTTATTCAGAGCAGCAATCATAACAATGTCACAAACAATACCGCGACTGTCAAAATATGAAATTATAAAGACTGTCATGAAACCTACAACAAGAATCTACGTAGCATCAACCCTAATCATACACATAACCAAGGGCAACCTTGTTGAACCCTAAACCCCAACAACAGTAGGAAGCCTCACGAAGCGCACGCTCCCTTCGTAGCTCCGCCAAGACCTCCTGTGGCGCTACTTGGACGCAGTTTAGGTTTACGGGTTTAGGGTCCTTGTCTGACTTTTACGTGAGGTAGGTTTGCGTGCCCGATACACTTGTATAAACTGTTATGGAGTCTCAGGAACTATATAGGGCCATGCAAGTACATAACTTATCGCATGGTTTTCTGCTGATCTTAAGGTTAGCACGGCTTTCGGAGGTTGTTCCCAGAGGCGTGCAGCAATGAATCACGCTTTCAGGAGGTTCGTTTTTTTGCAAGGTTTCCGGGGTCCGTCTTCGTAAGCATTCTTTGCGGCAGAGGCGGCACGGGTTGGGAGGGGTGCGGGGGGGTAGTCGTTCGTTTGACGAGATCTTCTGCTCTGCAGTTTTGGCTTCTCATGGCCTTTCCTCCTCGCAAGAAGCGGCGCGTTTCGGAGCAGTGGGATGCGCAGCCATCGAACGCTGTGGTTCTTGCGCCCCAGCAAGAAGCGCAGGTCATCTGCTGCACAGAATGTCCTTCCTTTCTTTGCGAGGGTCTTTAGTTGATTTTTGCCTTGCCTGGGGCATGGTGTGTGGATAGGTGGTGGCAAGGCTTGGACACATACATGCCGACTACCATCCACAGCAAGAAGGATGCTGGATAAAATCCCAGAGTGCTAGTCTACGCGTATAGTTTTGTTTGGCGAGCACGGCTGAAGCCAAACTGTGACTGTAGAAAGCAGTTCGCAAAGATCTGCCGGGAAAACGTGACGCCTTGTATACTTTTCCGAATACGCAGAAGCAGTTTATCATGTCCTTCAGATTTGTTGGCAGGCGTAGGTTATATGCCCATTTCTCCCACCCACATACAGGCTTTGCTTCCCGAAAACCCTGCAGTAAGTTAGGGACATGTGACCATATGGGGAGTAAGTGTACTTCGGTCAATGTGGTTAGTATTTAGGATATAGGGTCTAGCATCCGAGGGTTAACGGCGCAGACCTTTGGGATTTGGGGTGTTAGGCTTCAGGGTTGCGCTCAAGGTCCCTTATTCCAACAGGCACCCTTTCGTGAGTAGCCTGTGGGTCCTGATATATCCTGAGAACGATAAGTCGCAGTGTAGGAACCAAAAGCAACCCTTGCCTAAGCAAGAGACCATGGTACAGATTCAAGGTTTGGAAAATGTACATCTTGGATTTTGGGGAGTTTGGGGATGAAAGCGCTTGGGAATTCTAATGTTTCAAGTTTTTGGCTTTCAGACTCTAGGCTTTTCGTCCTTATACAGCTCGCTGAAAGCCCGCAACATTGGGGTCTAAGGCTTTCTGTCTGGAGCTGCAGCATGCCAGGAATGATCGCACTATACGTCACGCGCTCAAAGCCTGAAGCCTACTTGCCTTGCGCTGCCAGAACAGGGGAAGTGTAGGAATGCTACAAGCTATGCTCAGCTGTCTATCTTGAGCTCAGCACAAGCAGTTGAACACATCTGGGGATCTGGTCTCCAAAATGTGAAGAAATTGTGAGAAGACCTGACAACAACTACTTGGCTCTATCAAGTGTTGCTGTACCCAGTGAAAAATTTGCTAGCACACGGTTCGGACGAGAAGCAAAAGTCAATTGACAGGAGACCCTTTCTAAACGCCGCCTCGGCGCTTTCATGCATGTTTCTTACACACCTTTGAGGGGAGTAAACTACTGCCCAACGCGGGAACGCAAGCACCAGAACCCTCTTTTGCGGATCCCATAAGCCAAGAATCAGGCAAGTACAAAAAGGATCCTCTGTGAGCCAGCCTATTTCGGTTATCCCCCGCCTGGTTGGCTTTGCGCTCCTTCTTCTTCTTTTTGTCCTTCCTTGTCTTACTGGGGGTTAGCAGGGAAAAAGGGGTCTTTATATAATCCCTTTCATATATTCCTACGTTCCTTACAAGTGTTGTGCCTGGGTGATGTACAAACCGGGTACACAAAGTAACCCTATCTTTGGGCATTGCCCAAGTGCTAACATGGGAATCTTTGAGTCCACCCTGGGACACCACGAGCGTTTAATTTGAAATGAAGTTTTGGCAATATGTGCTGTATCCTGGGCAGTGAGGATTTGAAAATAGTAATGCGAAGAAATCCCCGTGTGTTGGGGTGGAGATGAATGTTGAGCAGGGACCTTTGGCCAGACCTCCCATCACTTACAATGAGCCAAAACGCCAAACCCTGAACCCTAAACCGTAAACCCTAAACCTTAACCAATGGTTTGACCTACCGTCTGAGGAGATATGGTTGCCGCACTTGCCACACGTCCAAATACGCACAGCAATAAATCTCCATGAGCCTGAACCCAAGCCACGAAATCCCAAGCCGGGCCCCAACAACCCTTTGCTTTTTCCAGGCGTTGATAGGATTTAGATGCTTTGGGTTTAGGAACCTTGTCCTAGAAAGCACAATTGCTACAAAAAAGACTCTCAAACATCGGATGCAGACTTGGGCTGGCGCCATCCTACCCCAAAAGCTCGGGAGTCCCAACGCAAGAATGGAGCTGTGAGCGGAGAAAAAATGACAACAAATAGCATCTCCGTCAAACATGCTGGGTAATTGGTTCTCACGTCATGTTCAATGTGCTTTTACCTTTGCTTCTCCATTGTTGGGGTAATAGCCCCAAACCTTATATAACCCCTGTATAACCCCCAAATATCCCTTATATAGCCTCTAAAAAAACAAAATCTGAAGTCAGGATAGGAGAAGAGAAGAATCTGATTGCGAGCAGAGATCCGCCTCTTGCTCTTCTTTCGAGCCTGGCGTTTATCTGGCAGGGCTACTGCGGTTTAGGGTTTAGGGCTTAATATGATTTAGGGTTTAGGGTTCGGGCCCCAACCCCCAAAAATTAGGACCCCATGATGATCATTTGGCATCAATAATGTCCGAATTTGGGGGGTTGGGTCACGAAAATCCAAACGCAAACTTAGGTAATGGAGCGGATGAAGAGCTCTGGGTTGCAGATTTGAGCTCCAGGATACTTCACAGATGTTGGGGAGGCAGACTGGGGTTTAGGGTTTAGGGTTTAGGGATAGTTTGTGAGTTGGGTGTTTCCCAAAATGAGGGGTACCTTTCTGGGGGGATACCTATACTAAGGAAAATAATTCTGTAGGGTCTATGTTGGAATCTCCCTATTTTGGGAGACTACCATTAAGCTTTTGGGGTTGCGGTCAGGGTTCAGGGTTTCGAGTTGATGTAAGGGGCACATGGACAAGAAACTCCAGAAAAAAGCCATGAAAGTGGTTTGGGGTTTAAGGTTTAGGCAGCACATCAGGACTCCAACCCAAAAGTTCAGACGACTGCTCCAAATCTCCAAGGTCACGAAGCTCTACGCAGGGGCAGGCGAAAGCATACTGAGGGCAATCTTGGGACACCGTTGTCTGTATTTAACAAAGGATATCTTTCCAAAATTCTGGGTGTAGAATCCACCTACCGTTCAAGCTTCTATCCTACCCCACAACCCTGAACCCTAAATCCACAACCCCAAACCTCAACCCTAAACCCTTAACCCTAAATCCACAGCCCCAAACCTCAACCCTAAACCCTAAACCCTGCACCCTCACTGTCGGCCTTCTTTGGGCTGTGCTTCTTGCCAGAATCGGTCTCAGACGGACTTTCGTCAACCTCTTCGACCTCGACCTGAACGAAACTGAAGTCAGAGCTCCCTTTTGCAGGAATGGAGAATGAAGTGGAAAGTCACATGAGAAATTGGAACGTGAAACTACATCATTTCCCGTTTAGGCTTTGGGGATAATTAACGCAAAATCACATGGACACAGAAATAGTAACCAGTGGACTAGAAGGATACGTGGCGACATATGGTTTCATGGTTCAAGTACTAGGGGAATTTGGTTTACATCGAAAAATTACATGGAAACTAAGGATTTAGACAGATACATGGGGTTCCATGAGTCTCATGGTTTCTGACTGAGAGGATGTTGGTACAATGGGGAATCAAATGGACAAGAAAATTGCAAATCAAGTGGAAGCTGGGCTTGTAGAGGTTTCTAGGGATTGTACCGGCTTTAGCCACCCCAACCCAGAATATTTGGGCCTATCGTGACTATCATTTGAGTTATCTTAGTGGTTCTTAGGAAGGAACAGCGGAATACACTACATAGGGACGATATAAGGATTTATTCCCTTATTCCCTACTAAGAACCAATAGGTTTTTTGTGATCGTCATCACAGGGTTGGGATTGCCAAATCCGAGTATGGCTTTGAGGGACCGGCCTAACTGGTGGGCACCCAACCTAAAAAGACATACTGGTTCTTAGTAGGGGATAAGGAAATATAATCCCTATACCTATATAATCCTCATATAATCCCTATACCTCTAGAATCCCCGTATAATCCCTACAGAATCCCCACAGAATCCCCAATATAATATATTCCGTTACTCCCTACTAAGAACCCGTAGCCAATAAGAAGAGCTTGAAGACATCACAATCACGCTGCTACGGTATGTGGCTTTCCTTCAGTTGTGGGCACCATAGCTGGACTTCCATGTGCACCAGGATTAGACATGCTGGAAGGTTCCTGTGGTATAATGGAAAATCTGATGGACAGGAACATGGAAAATGACACGGAAAATGGGCTCATGTAGAGGTTTGTAAGAATTGTACAGAAAAAGATTCCTTGGATGTGCCTAGGGCTTGCATTCCCAAGAACACTGGGATGTTGATTTTTTCTACAAGCCTTCTTGCAGAAGTTTTTTTCAGAAGCACGAATCGACGCACAAACATACAGGACCGTGGACAAAAATCAATCACATTGAGCTAGGATGGTCCGCAGCGACTTTTTTAATGCTCCTCGGTGGGATCTCCCCAACCGCTCAAACTTCCAGACTCCACATGCTTGCCAATGTGGACCTCTGGTCTATGGCTCTTTTCATGCCTCAAGCCCGATACCTCTGGTCATGCAGCAGAGCTGCACGCTCAGCCTACACCAATCCGAAGCCCTAGACCATGAATTCCTAAACCCCAAACCAGGAAAGCAAATGATCCCGAAACTTGAACCTCAAGAAACCTTTCAACCCTCCTTTACTCGCGGATTCCCTGCGCTTTCCTTGTAACTGCACGTTTTTAAGCTCCTCAAAGTCTCCTTTGACTGATACTCCTGCACCTGGTTCCCTAAATCTCTGAAACCTGAACCTTCCCTCACTTCTCAAAGCCTCACCTGAGCCCAAAAAATGGCAAGGACAAGGCCCTTCCAGGATTCCAGCTCCAGATTCTTACTGCTTGTTAGTAGGGGATAAAGGAATACATTCTATAGGGATTATATAGGAATACCTTACATGGGGTCCTATATTCCCTACTAACAACCAGTAAGGATTGCTTGTGACAAACTTGTTAAGTATGGTAACTAGAGATAGCCAGGTTTGGCAAAGGCTATGACTAAAATGGCCCTTGCCTTGTCCATCACAGTGAGGGGCTCTTCTGCCAACCTAAAGCTTACCAAACTGTTCAATGACAAAACCCTTGCAACACCAAATAGGTTCGTTCGCGGAGAACTAAGAGTAAGATGTGCAAGGTCCGAAGCAGTGGAAGAAAACGTTACACTCCCCCCGAAACAGAGGGGTTCCCATATAGGCCGCTTCCCTGTATGCCTAATGGGGCAGCAATGTATAAGAGGTCTCCTTTTTGAGGTTGCAGGTTTTGGAACGTGGTTCCAAAACTCCAACAGAACGAACTCAAGTCTTGGCTTCTCTGAGGAACTCTTCCAAGCAAAGATTGCTGCAACCGGATAAGCAATCCCAAGAAGCATCTACCCTGCTGCAAGCTACACACATGTCCATGTCGCTTTGGGTTACCCCGGCCAACCCTAACATGGTGACAAGAGCTCCAAGAAAAGGCACCCACTCTCAGAAAACAAGTACACAAATCTGGAATGAGCATGGGTCTGAACACGCTGCAGGAGGATGGAGGACGCTTCGTTGCCTTTCCGTTGAGCTCTGAGTAGAGCCTTACTAAGGTTTCGAACCCCCATGGTCTCGTGGTACCCAACTTTATGCCCCAACACCCTTCCGAAACGAAGCTGTGCGTAACTGAACAGAGAGCCGCAGGATGCTAGGGATTGCAATCCTAACCTATGCTGCCAAAAGGATTGTACGAAGAAATTATGAGGACACACATGGTACCCCTGCCCATGCACGTCTGTCCATTTTCCCCTGTGGAACGGCTAAATGTCAGACTGACCTCTGCACAGTACCCTGGACGCTCAAGCAATATTTACCAAGATCGGCATCGCCGTGAATGCATTCAACGAACACAGGAACTTGAAAATGTGAATTGCAACCTGAAGTTGAATTCTGCACACAAACTCCTTGATCGCTACACACTCAACTCGAAATCTTACACTCCACATACCCCGGGAGCCCAATATCTGTCAATCACAGACTGTGCCTTGGATGTTGTAACGATGACATAGAGGGTCATCAATCAGGAGATGGTACTACTACAACTTTTATAATGATTTGGGGACCTTTACCGGGTGAGGGCAGTACCCACTGTACTTGACCTTTTTTCCCCATTAAACCCCCAACCGACGCCAGGCGACCCGTTGCTTATGGCAAGGGGAGAACTCTGCTTGGGTACCTGCAAGGCGGGGAAGCTGGAAACCTTAAATCCCAGAAGAGGGACTTACTGTGAATTACAATCGGGTGACCCTTGAAGACTAGCAAGGTTCGCGCCGTGAGCTAAGGAACATTCTAGAGTTCCCGGGCGTAGAAGGAATGACTTCGGAATGCTGCCATGTCAGGGCTTGGAGGTCAGTGTTTTGGGTTTCAGGCGTTTAGACCTTTTCAGGCTGTACGCATTGCTTGACAAGCTTGAAGCCGCAGCGATTGAATTTCTAATCATGCATTGTAAAGTTCAGGATGTGCTGTTCATTGCAGCATTTAGAATAAGACACGGTGCCGCTTCATTGGCACATATCCTACTGCAAAGTGGAGCAGCAGCAATGATGAGTTGGGTGCGATCATGACAAGTTCACCCCAAAGTAAGGTCAAAGCGGAGAATACGGGTCCCTAGGGACCCAGGGGATTCATGGGGATACCCCCACACCTCAGGCCCCAAACCCAAGAATAACTCTACCAGTAGCATAAAGAAAACTGTAAGCCATCGAACCACTTGCTGGGTTCATGGTATGGTTGTTATAACGTTGACCCCAGTCAGGGAACTTGTACCCTAACCTACAACTACTCGTGAACCTCCAAACTCCCCAAATAACACTGGTAGAAATTATCAGGACAGTCATGCTTGTCTTAAAACGAACAGCAACTGGCAGCCTCCTAACAAATCAAAACAAATAGCAATAATGGTAGCTGTGATGGACCTAAAATTCTAACCTCAACCCAACCCCTGACGCTGAACGCGCAGTTCTGCAAATAGACCCGAACCTGAAGTTCTGAACTGCGGGTTCTGTATCCCAAACCCTAAACCCTACACCAACTTTCCGATCCCTGAGACCCAACGCCTACATCCTGAACCCAAAGTGCTTAGCCCCAAAGCCTAAAGCCTAAACCCTAAACCTAAACCCAACTCCCAATCCATGCGTCGGACCTTGGGTTCCTTCTGGGGGACAACTTCCAGTGTAAGCTGATCGTGCTTCCTGCAATGGGTGGAGTGAGATTCATGGTTTATGGGTTTGGGTCCTGGGGCTTAGGCCTTTACAGGTTGAGGATTCAAGATTTTTGGGGGTAGGGACTAGGGTTTAGGGGTTTAGGGCTTAGGGTTTAGGGTTTAATGTTTTTTTCTTTTCTTCTGGGACCTTTTGCCACCCGCAGGAGGAATGCCATGATGGCAAGGTCTGGCGAAAATAACGGCAGAAGCCTCCCTCAGGGTTTAGGGCTTAGGGTTTAGGAAGTCGTCCCAGACTCTCCTGAGCCCCACATACCATCACACACCCTGATTAAAAGGGTGCTTTCAAAACCCTCAAACAAAGACCCTATGACTAACACATGGCTATACAAGGGTCCTAATTTGGGGATTGGGGAGATCCCGTTTTACCTAAATCCCAAATCAGTGGGAATGCTACTATCCCAAACCCTTAACCCTTAACCCTGAAGCCCAAAAGTGCTCCTGCTCCACTTCTTTCGCAGCAATGTTTCCTTGGAATCCTGCCAGTGTCACAGGTCCGCAACATCTCACGAAACAGGGAAAGTGGAACAAGGATAAAACGGCCTAAATGGACATCGCATGGGTTAGTTTTTGACGATTTTAGGGGTAAACCCTAAACGCCCCAAACCCTGTATAAACCCTATATATCCCCTTTTCACCCAATTTAGGGGAAACCCTGAAAATGGACCTGCAATGAGAAACTCCATGTGCTCAACTTCAGGCTGAAGGCTGGTGGGCGGCAACACACAACGAAGGAATAGTACTCATATGAGATACTCCCCTATATAGTCCCCTATATACCCGCTCTTTAAGGCGTTTAGACTATAGCTCATATGTAATTAGTATGCAGGCTCTTCTACTAACATCCCCAATGCTGTCCTCTTCGGAGGACGGCCGCGGCTGAACCTGACAAGCAGCCGAGAAGCTCTCGGGTTGCCGAGGAGATCTTTACGAGCAGCTTCGGATTTATGGGTGGTTGTCAAAATTA